>JANHAO010005473.1:0-22638 GCA_026873985.1 Saraca asoca | reverse complement strand
AAATAGCAGGCAAATAATATTCAAAGTATAATAATGAAAGTCTAGGATTAAGGTTTCACCTCAACTATGATCTTTAACAATTATTGATTTCTTTCCTATTATGATTGCTTAATTTATTTAGGGATGGTTTTGCCTAAATTAATTAATAACCTCTTTCAAGGTCTAAAAGTAGTATCTAAATTAACCCAATTGCCTACTTTCGTGGTTTAGATTAACTTAAACCCTTTAAGTTCTATGCAAACTAATAAAGACTCCTAAAGAAATATTATCTACTTTTGTAATTAAAATTCCTTTATTCAACTATTAGTTTTCCAGAGACAATCTTCTCTTTTCGGTACTCAATTATCTACCTAAGATATGATAAAACATTGGCCAAATACTTTATCACAACATTGCAGGCATAATAGTTGAACTAAAATAAATCAGAAAATCACAATAGGGAATTCATCAATGACATTAAAGAATCATAATTGGGCTAATCCCAATTCTAGGAAGAAAAGATTTACTCAGACATAATGAAAAGAAAAGCACAATTCAATAATGTAAAAGAAAGCATAATGTTCAAGAATGAAATAAAGAAACAAGAAAGAAAGAAAGATGAATTGAAAGAAAAACAATGATGAATGTAGATCAAATTCTTGAAAGAACATTAAAAAGAAGAAGAAATCCTAATTAGAATGAGAAAAACTCCTAAGAAAATCAGAGAACTCGAGTTTTAATAAGCCTAATTAAGAGTAATTGGTGAATGCCTAAGTCTGCCTTTTGAACTGCTATTTATAGTAGGTTTCGGGCTTGGAACATGGTCGTGGTTTGTGACACAGGCTACCTGTGGTTCAGGCTGGATGGCTTCTAGAAGGCCGCAGGATTTGGCACAGAACATGGTTGCACTTGAGGACACGGCCAGGCCATATTCTGCACTAGCTTCATGGTTCTTTTTGATTCCTTTACATATTCAACTTAATCTTTTCATATCTTCTTCCTTAGCTTCTTCTTGATCCAAGTGTGCTTCATTCATCAGCTTTTTATCTTACTTTTGAAGCCTTTTTCACTGACCTGAAAGACAAATGCAGACTATAGCAGTACCAAGAACAAACTAACAAAACTAAGACAAAAGTAAGGCAAAAGACCACAAATTAACAACCAATTAAAAGGTGATACTTAATATTTTTATAGATATTTTATTCGCTCATCAATGACTTGATATTTATAAGGAAATTGCAAAGATATGTTTGATGAATTTAGGAAAGCAATGACTAGCTAGTTTGAGATGATAGACATGAGATTGATGTCTTATTTTTCAGGCATTGAAGTGTAGCAGACTGATGATGGCATTTTTATTTCCTAACAAAAATATGTCAATGATATTTTGAAACGTCTAAAAATGGAATCACTCAAGCCTATCTAAACACTAGTTGTAGAATGGTTAGAGTTGAAGAATGAAGAAAGTGAAGAACTAATAAATCCCACATATTTCAAAAGCCTAGTTGGCAATATGAGATATCTGACTTGCAACAAACTAGATATTGCCTATGGTGTGGAGATTATTAGTCAATTGATAGAAGAACCTTGTCATCACATCTATAAGCAGTAAAATGAATTTTACGGTACGTGAATGGTACCTATGATAATTGGATCTTTTGCTTTTACTCTAACAATTTTGGTTTGGTGGGATATATAGATAGTAATTAGGCAGATGATGTGGAAATTCAAAAAAGCACTTCTGGGTATGCTTTATATTGTGGGTATTTTTGGAAGCATACAAATGGGTTGACAAAAACTCAATGGACAAACCAGCTAATAGGGGCCTAGCTCATCCAAGATTAAGGTCCCCTATAGTAAGTCATCAAGTTACCAAATGAGAACTTAGATCGCTGGTCAACAAGGGTCAAAGCAACCTAATGTGTAGCTTCAAGTCGTTGAGGATGAGGTACCGTTCGTAGCTCGAAGCACATTTTCCCTGTAACTCATTCAAAACATATAGAAAAATACGGTTATGGACATAGGCATTGATTCAGGCTGAACCACATTAAAAAAATTTTAGTGTCTTCTTGTTCTTTCTCTCTCTCATTTTCTTGTTACTTTGCATTTTCCATTTGCACTTTAGGCTTTGGACTTTAGTTGACTAGATTTGCACATCAACATTTTGGAGTTAAAAGGAGGACCCTAAACTACATTCTTGTATATTTTCCATTCTATTGCGATGGCTAGAGGAAGAACAGCTAGGAGTTCAGATGTTGTAGTTCACTAACCTGAGGGTCGTATGGAACAACAATGGGATATATTACCAGTTTGAGGCCCAGTTCTTTCTATGGTAGGCACTTTCGTTGTCCCTACTATAGGTGCTACCATTGGTGTGCCTCTATTGGCCCTTCACCAACCTACTGCTATTATTCTTGGGACTGATGGAATGCAAGCATGGCATCAGCATTAACAAGCACATGATAACATAGTGAGAGAATTGGTTGATGCGATTAAGTCGCTGGCTTAGGCATAAGCCCAAGGTGCGCAAAGGTAGGTTGAGGCTGCTATGCCCAGAGAAGTACTCCAGTAGCCATGGGAAAAAGTGCTAGCTCCAAAGGACAAGCCAATTAGAGAAGTATCTCAGCATGTTTTAGGAGGCTATCTCTAGCTTAAAAAGTACTCTAGCAGGGATTCTACTGGCCTACATTGAAGTAACAAGCCATTGACCTCATTAAGAAGTGTGACAAGTGCTAGAGGTTCGCCAAGGTCCTAAGAGCTCCACTAGCCTACCTGTAATAGATGGTCAGTCCATGGCCTTTCATGATTTGGGGCATAGACCTGATTGGAGTCACTTTTTATGGGTTATGAGAACAGCAAGCATGCAATGTTGTTGTGGATTATTTCACTAAATGGGTAGAGGCAAAGGAACTAGTGGAGATCTCTACCTTAAAGATTGAAAAGTTTGTGTG
Source organism: Saraca asoca (assembly GCA_026873985.1). Classification (NCBI taxonomy): domain Eukaryota; kingdom Viridiplantae; phylum Streptophyta; class Magnoliopsida; order Fabales; family Fabaceae; genus Saraca; species Saraca asoca. The sequence goes on along the minus strand of JANHAO010005473.1, from coordinate 19,708 downwards.
GACTAACATTATTTATAGGTTTTGAGTTCCTCAACAGATCATGACTGACAATGGGATATAATTTAATAGCCGGCAGTTTATTAAGTTCTGTAACAATCTCAAGATTGTGAAGAATTTCTCAATTGTAGACCATCCTTAGACTAATGGACAAGTCAAGGCTATCAACAAGATTATCAAATAGATCTTGAAAATAAGGCTCAAGGCTAAGAAGGGAGCATGGGTAGACATATCGTAGAAGGTGCTTTGGGCTTACAGAACCACAACTTGTAGCACCACAGGAGAAACTCCCTTATCAATGGTGTATGGATCCGAGCCCATGATCCTAGCGAAACTTAAGGTAACTTCACAATGAAGAGCTACTTCAATCTAGGAGATAACAATTAGTTGCTCACAACAAACCTTGACCTTATAGAAAAGACAAGAGAAATAGCTCGCCTCAGAATCATGACTTATCAGCAATGGGTCGCCATATACTACAATAGGAGGGTCCAAGTTCAGAACCATAACTTATTCTTCCTAGAGCTTGCAAGGCTAGTGATGAGACACTAAGTCTAAACTGGGAGGGCCTATACATCGTCAAGGAAGATTTGGAAAACAGAGCTTATCACTTAATAAATATAAATGGAGTTAAAGTTCCACGAGCTTGGAATACTGAACATCTATGCCCATATTTTCAATAAATTTAGGCTGCCCTTCTAATCCTATAATATTATTCAGGAAACAAGCTATTCTTAGGGTTAAAGGAGCTATGGTCTGCTAGTTAGGGCCCATTCAAGTTAACCTAAGAGTTGTTGTTTGTGGTTTACCGAGTATTCATCTTGGTTCTAACCCAAACAAAGTCAAGGTTTGCTAGTTAGGGCCCATTCATGTCAACTTAAGAGTCATTGTTTGTGGCTTACTAGGCATTCAACTTAACTAATATTAAGTTATGGTTTACTAGCTGAGGTCTATTCATGTTAACCTATGTGTTATCATTTGTGAGCTACAAGGTATTCAACTTCACTAATATAAAGTCATGGTTTCTTTACTGAGGTCTATTCATGTTAGACCTATGTATTATTGTTTGTGACCTACTGGGCATTCAACTTGACTAATATTAAGTCATGGTTTGCTAGCTGAGGTCTATTCATATTAACCTATGTGTTATCATTTGTAACCTACTTGGCATTCAACTTGACTAATATTTATTAAGCCATGGTTTGTGAGTTAAGGCACATTCATGTTAACCTTTAAGTTATCGTCTACAACTTACCGGGATTCAACTTGGCATTAAAGAATAAAGTAAGAAAATTATAAAAGAAGAAGTTCATCAAAAACCTTGTTCAATGAGGTGAATGTACATATGAAAATTCAAGAAATGAAACTCAAAATTACAAAGGAATCCTGCAACAGTCACGACCTAGGAGGAAGGATGGTCCTTAAGAGCTGAACTTTGGAGGTTTAGAGGGTCGACATTTAGGGCAAGCAAGTCATCAATCATTTGGTCATCGGTAGCCACGACATATAAGCTGCTTTTTTCTTGAGTTATTCCACCAATGACTTACATACCCCAAGTAAGAGCCACTCCACCTACGGCCTTTGCACCCTTAGTTAGAGGAGCTAGCTTCGCAGCTTCTTCAAGGTTCTTAATATCATGATAAACATCCCTACTAAAAAAGGAGAAGTCTATCTTCAAGTGCTCCTTCCGCAAGGTGTATAAGAAGCTAATCATGGTTCTAGACACCACATCTTCATCCACTTTCATGACCAACATAGTGGTCTCCACCTCAACATGAGTGGTCTCTTCTTTTGCTTAAGTGACCTCCTTCTCTTTTTCAACAGCCTCAGCTCACTACACCACTACATCTAGCTTATCCTTCACTCACAATAGCTTGTTGATGACCTTGTTGAGATTCAAAGCAAGAGTGGATGTGACAACTTCGTGGTTTGCCTCCTCATGAGATAGAGCTTCCTCGGCTTCTATCTTGGCCACCTCAGTGTTTCTCAATTGGCTCCCAAGTAGCTACGTTCTATCCTTTAGCCCTAATGCTTCAGTTGTCATGACAGCCATGTCGCTCTCAAGTTTCTTCTTATCCTCCTCTCAAGATAATAACTCATCTGTTAGCTTTATCACCCCCAATGTGCTTTGAGAAACCAAATGGTTAAGTTACCTTGCAAAGAAGCAAAAGAATCGAAATGAAAGAACTAAACTTACTAGTATACTATGATGAGCTATATAGCCTATCAAGCCCTTTCTAGACATCTCATTTGACTCCAATAGCTTGGTGTGGGTTCGTAGGATCAGGTTTATGTTCTCCCAAAGGAAGTCATAATACTCCTTTACCTTAGGGCCAAGGCCATTAGATCGCTTTTGGTTCACGACCTTAGGTGCCACTTGTTTTGTCATGGCCACCATTTTCTTCCCCTTGTCCACCTTTCACTTCTTGGCAGGGGGCTTGGACGGGGACTTTGTCTTCTTAGCATGAGCTCTCACCGACTCATCTACGACCTTGACCACCTTAGGTTGTAAAGTAAGATCCAATGCCTACAAGGTCACTAATGCTACTACCAAGGAAGAAGATTGATTTGTAGCAGTAGAGACTATAGCAATAGCAGGAGCTGATGTGGTCATAGTAGCAGCAGCGTCTACAGATTAAGTAGAAAGAGAGGTTAGTGGCATAAAAAGATTGAGCCTTACCATATCTGCATATTCCCCAAAGTTTGTTAGGCCAACATCCTTAATTCTGTAATTTCTAATGTCTTTGGTGCTATCGAAGAGCTCGACGTTTAAAGCTAGAGCAAGCTTGTGAGAGTGCAGGAGGTCCTTATCAAATTTGAGGTTGTTCTTAAGGCCGTCCATATCAGCAAATTGGCTCAGTACTTCAACTTCCTTTGCCCCTAATATAAGGTTGTCCTTACCAACTCTATCTATAAAATGAAATAGAATGTCAAACCAAGAATAAAATAAATATATAAACTCATGCAAGCTCACACATCTTCAGCTTGCTTACTAGGAGTAAGTGTGAACCCAAAGTTACGAAGATGACGAAGAGATGGGCAAGAAATATAATGCGAATGGGTTTTATAGTTCCCCACATTGGATTTGGCGTTTACATCACCTTGGGCCAAGATTTTCTTATGTTTAGTCTGGCAAGCTGTGAGGTAGTATATCCCATATCTCTGACCTATGCCTTTGATGCAGTAAAGGTAACAGAGAACCCTTACAGAATGAGGTGGGAGGTTATTCCTCATATAAAGGAGTGCAAGGGAGGTAAGTTGGGAATAGGAGTTGGGTGTAAGCTGGAAGGGGCAAAGTTTTAACTTATTTAGCAAATTAATAATGTAAGGATGAGTTGGGAACCTGAGCCCATCATTAAGATGGTGGGTGCTAATGGCAACAATCCTTAGAGGGGGATAAACTGCGTGGTCATCAGGTGAGTGCACCATGATGTGATAGCCCTTAGGGAAATGGTATATCTAAGCTATTTTGCAAGCTTATCAAGCTTAATGGTCATAACATGGTGAATAAACACCACGCAAGTAGGAGGCTTCAGTCTCCCAGTGGCCTATTAACTCTCGATGGGGTCAGGGCAAGTTGTGAACTCCTCAGCAACCTTACCACTCTCAGAGGCCACTTCTTTGGTGGCACGTATCTGCCCTTCACTCTGAGTTGGAGAATTAGTAACATCAGCATTCCCTACTCGATGACCATGATGCTTACTAACTGCAGACATCTACATAGAAGAGGGAATAGTCAGGTCACTGTGAGTAGATTATACCTAAAAGCTAAGGCTTCTATATTCTAAATAGTGAATTTCCTATGTAACTGATAAGTGGGAAAAATGCATAATATTATGTTAATTTTAATTTCTTGATTCATTATTAACTTGTGATTTTTTTTGCTTTTTTTGTTCTGATTTAGTATTTTATTCCCTGGTACTACTTTGTTTTGTATCTTTCTATATGGGTTAGCAAGAAGGCTAAAAAAGGAAGATGAAAATGAATATTTAAAGCATATTTGGATTAAGGAGAAGCTAGAAGAGGAGCCCTTACACAAAAGACAATTTAGCCTAAAGCAGCTCTAAACACGGCTTGGCCATATCCCAGGATACGACCTGGCCATATCCTAGGATACAGTAGTGTTCTATGCATTTGTTAGAATTTCTCTAGCCCGAAGCACCCCCTGGTCGTATCACAGGATAAGGCTGTGTTTTAGGACCTGTTAACCTACTATTTAAGCCATTATGTGTGCAATCATCAGGGAGGGAGAGAGCTTTTAGATAGGTTAATTAGGTTTTCCATTTTTATGATATTTTTTTGAGTAGATTGTCAGAGGATCTTGTTAGATTGAAGTTTTTTTAAGGATTCCAGCCTTTTTCAACATTTAAAACTCTGGTTTTCTTTTCCAATCTCTATCTTTATTTTTTTGCATTTGTATTTGGATACTATGGAATTTTCAATGATGATGAATCTGGTTTTTATTTCTATTATGAGTGAGTAAATTTCTGTTCTAGGATTGGGAATAACCCCACTTATGGTCCCTTGTTGCTATATTGATTGATTTCATGTTGTAATTATTTGATATTAATTGATTCAAATCTTATACTTGCCAAGTGTTTGATAAAATGTTGGCCACCATTTTGTCTAAATTTTAGGTAGATAATTGAAGTACCGAAAGGAGAAGATTATCATTGGAACCCTAAAGTTGATTAAGGGAATTTTAATCACGAAAGTAGATTAAGATCTTTTAGAATTTAATTAGTTAACACTAATCTTAAAGGGCTTAAATTAATCTAAACCATGAAAATAGGTTCAATTAGATTAATTTGAGTACTATTATTAGACCTCTAAAGAGCCTAGTAATTAACTTAGGTTAAACCATCCTCGATTATCTAAGTAATTACAATAGGAAGAATTTATAGCATTTATTAAAGATCATAAGTGTGGTGAACCACAATCCTAGGCTTTTACAATTGAAACTCATTTTGTTAATTAAACACCATTTTCTTATCAATTTTCTTTAATATCTTTAACATCTTTTATTGATTCAGATAACTTGAATTACCAAACTCTAGTAATTGATATTGAAATCCTTGTGGGATTTGACTCGTACTTACTGGTGTTTACTACAACTACACCATGTGCTTACGAAAATATAACACAATAGGTTTTTGGTGTCATTGCTGGGGATCTCTTTGGTGTCAATATTAGTGTGTTTTGCAATATAGCTGGACTAAATCTTTTCTTTTATTTTTCTTTTATTTTGCTATCTTTTCTTTTCCTTTCTTTTACTATTGATGCTCCTTGCTCCCATTTAGTAGGTGTGTTTCCCTTTTATGCGAAGAGCTATTGAGAATCTTGTTTAGTTTGATCCTAAGGTTGAAAGGACACTTCATAGAAGGAGGAGACAAAGGAGATGAGGCTAGACAACACATCTAGCAATGGATCAACAAAACAACCGTTCATTGAAAGACTTCACTGCACCAAATACCCAAGGCCTAAGTCCTAGCATTATTATACCTGCCATAGAGGCCAACAATTTTGAATTGAAGCCTTCACTTCTCCAAATGGTTCAGCATAATCAGTTTAGAAGGTTTCCCATCGAAGACCTAAACCTTCATCTATCTGTCTTCCTTGAGCATTGTAATCCATTAAAGCTTAATGGAGTTTCTCAAGATGTTATTCAATTAAGATTGTTCCCCTTCTCTCTAAGGGACAAAGCTAGAGCTTGGTTGCATTCCTTGCCAGCTGGATCCATTACTACATGGCAATAACTATCACAAGCTTTCTTAGGCAAATACTTTCCTCTAAGCAAGACAACTTAACTCTGCAATCAAATTACAACTTTTACTCAAAGAGATGGAGAGTCATTGTATAAAGTTTGGTAGTGGTTCAAAGAACTTTTAAGGTTATGTCCCCATCATGGATTGGAAAAGTGGTTGATTGTCTATACCTTCTACAATAGGCTTACATATAATACCCGTATATTAGTAGATGCCGCTGCAGAAGGAGCACTTATGAACAAGATTGTGGATGAAGCATACACTCTTATAGAGGATATAGCTTTAAATCATTATTCATGGTCAAGTGAATGAGCTTCATTAAAGAAACCATTAGGGAAGTATGAAATTGATGTAGTAGACCATTTGTCTTCTAAGGTAGATGCTCTCTTTCAAAAACTTGACAAGTTAAGTGTGAATGCAATTGGCTTTTCCAATGTTTCATGTGAAATTTATGGATGTGTTAGTCACATTGCTACTGAGTGTCAATTGGGAAATCCTTCTCCTTAAGATAGTGAGCAATTAAATTTTGTTAACTTTTCCCAGCGGAGTAACTTTTTTCCAACACATATAACCCAGGCTGGAGGAATCATCCTAACTTCTCTTACAGGCCAAATCCAAACTCCATTCCTCAAAATAATTTTAGGCAACCCCCTAGTTTCCAACCCCAAAGACTTTCTAATCTTCCACTCCCACCAAAATCTAACCTTGAGACATTGATGGGGAACTTTGTAATGACCCAAACTAAGCAAAATGAGGAATTCAGGGTATAAAATCAAACAATGAGTGAGGCTATCAAGGAACTAGCTTCTAAGATTGATTTACTAGCCACACATAACAAGATGTTGGAGACCCAAATCACCCAACAAGCTAGTTCTTCAACCCAAAGTTTGGGTAAACTTCCTAGTCAACTTAAGAATCGAAGGGAACATTGCAAAGCTATTATCTTGAGAAGTGGGAAGCAAGTAGAAGATCCTAAAATAAGTGAAAAAGAAGTAAGAGATGATGAGCCCGGAGTTGAAGTTGAGAAACCCAAGGAGGTTGAAGCTAGAAAAGAGGAAGAAATGGAGGGTCAAAAAGAAGAACTTAAGTACTCACCTCTTGAGCCATACAAGCCATCGATTCCCTTTCCTAAAAGATTAGTCAAGGCAAGACTAGAGAAATAATATGGGAAGTTTCTAAACGTTCTCAAGAAGTTACATATCAATATTCCCTTTTTGGAAGTAGTTTCACAAATGCCCTCTTATGCCAAGTTATTAAAGGAGATCCTATCTAACAAGAGGAAGTTTGAGGAGTATGCCACGGTTTCCTTAACTGAAGAATGCAGTGTAATCATCTAATACAAGTTACCTCCTAAACTTAAAGATCCCAAAAGTTTTTCTATTCCTTGTTCCATTAGCAATATGCACATTGATTGTGCCTTGTGTGATCTCAACACAAGTGTAAGCCTCATGCCTTTGTCCATTTATAAGAAGCCCCAGATGGGTGACTTAAAGCTAATCACTCTCTCTTTACAATTGGCAGATAGATTCATCAAATATCCGATTAGTATCTTAGAGGATGTGCCTCTAAAAATTGGTAAACTCTTCATCCCTGTTGATTTTGTGATTTTAGAAATGAAAGAGGATACTCAAATCCCCATCATCCTAAGAAGGCCTTTCCTTGCTACTATTGGCGCTATTATTGATGTTAAGAATGGAAAGCTTTCCTTGAATGTAGGGAATGAAAAGATTGAATTTAATTTGGCTCTTGCTATGAAATGCCTTTCTCTTGAGAACTCATGTTGTAGAATTGATTTAATTAAGCAAATTGTGAGTGAAGACATAATGAGCCATTATTCCATTGATCTTCTTGAGCTTTGTCTTGTGAAAAGTTCTTCCCCTTATGATGAGAACATTAAATCTGCCATATATGCTAAGTTACTTGATGAGAGCCTTGTTTTTTCTACAAAAGCAAGAGCTAAGAAATTGGAAGTGGATCCAAAACACACCACTATAGAGGAAGACAAAGTTCTAAAGTTAGTACTAAAACCCCACCCTTCCAACTTGAGGTATGAATTTCTCAGTCCCAACTCTACTCACCCTATGATCAGAAATGCAAATCTAAGTGTTGATGAAATTGACAAATTACTCAAGGTCCTTAGAAAGCATAAAAAAGTCATTGGGTATAGTATTAATGATATTAAGGATATTAGTCCTTCCATTTGTATGCATCAAATTTTGCTTGATGATGATCATAAGCCCTTTACAGAGCACCAAAGATGTTTGAATCCAAACATGAAAGATGTAGTAAAAAGAGGTGCTTAAATTACTTGATTTAGGCATCATCTACCCTATCTCCGATAGTGAATGGGTGAGCCTGGTTTAAGTAGTTCCAAAGAAAGGGGGTATGATTGTCATCAAGAATGACGATAATGAATTCATCCCCACTAGAATGGTCATAGGTTGGCACATGTGCATTGATTATAGAAAATTGAATAAAGCCACCTGAAAAGACCATTTTCTTCTCCCATTCATTATCAATTGTTAGAAAGGTTAGCCAAGCATTCATTCTTTTGTTATTTAGATGGATGTTTAGGGTTCTTTCAAATTCTTGTCCATCTAAATGACCAAGAAAAGACCACATTTACTTGCTTGTATGGCACCTTCGCCTATAGGAGAATGCCATTCAATCTTTGTAATGCACCAGCCACCTTTCAAAGGTGCATGATGGCTATATTTTCTAAGTTCATTAAGCATATCATGGAAGGTTTTATGGATGATTTTTCAATCTATGGCACTATATTTGATCATTTTTGAGTTATTTGACCTAAGTTTTATAAAGAAGTGAGAAGGTGAACCTTGTCTTGAATTAGGAAAAATACTACTTCATGGTAAGAGAGGGCATAGTGCTTGGGCACTTAGTGTCCAAAAGGGGAATTGAAGTAGATAAAGCCAAGATTGAGGCTATCCAAATTATGCCCTTACCCTCGAATGTTAAAGAAGTGAGAAGTTTCCTAGGCCATGCAGGTTTCTACCGGTGTTTTATCAAAGACTTCTGTAAAATTTTGAAGCCTTTAACTAATATGCTTGTTAAAAATAATCCTTTTATCTTTGATAATGATTGTCTTGATGCTTTTTACAGGTTGAAGGAGGCCTTAATATCTACGCCAACCATTCAACCCCCTGATTGGAGTATTCCCTTTGAAATCATGTGTGATGCTAGTGACTAAGCTGCCAGGGCAGTTCTCGAACAAAAAAGAGATAGGAAACTTTATGCCATCTATTATACAAGTAAAACTCTCGATAAAGCTCAAATCAACTATTCTACCACAAAAAAGGAGTTGTTGGCAGTGGTATTTGCAATTTATAAATTCTGCCAATACTTGTTGGGGTCTAAGATTATTATGTATACAGACCATGCTACTATCAAGTACCTCTTGAGCAAAAAGGATGCCAAGCCAAGGTTAATCTGATGGATCCTTTTCTTACAAGAATTTGATTTAGAGATTCGGGATAAGAAGGGAATCGAGAACGTAGTTGCCAATCATCTCTTAAGGATAAGGCAATAATCAATTGAGGATGCAAAAGATGAACTACCTATTGATGACTCCTTCCTCAATGATTAGCTCCTTGCCATCACTAACAATGAAGCTCCTTGGTATGGAAACTTCGTCAACTACCTGGCATGTGGAATCCTTCCTTATGGATTGAGCTAATAGCAAAGAAAAAAATTCTTCTCAAATATCAAATCCTACTATTGGGATGAACCGTGCTTATACAAATGGTGTGCGGGTGGTAGTTTTCGAAGGTGTATCCTTGAAGAAGAGGTAACTAGTGTCATCTTTCATTGCTATGATTCACCTTGTAATAGTCATGCTAGTACTTAAAAAACTATTGCTAAGATCCTTCAAGTCAAGTTCTATTGGCCATCACTCTTCAAAGATGTCCTCAAATATGTGAAAGCTTGTAACCAATGCCAAAGGACTGGTAATATTTTAAGAAGAAATGAAATTCCTTTAAACAATATTCTAGAGGTAGAAGTATTTGATGTTTGGGGAGTGGACTTCATGGGACCTTTTCCACCATCTTATGGCAACAAGTACATCCTAGTGGTAGTGGACTGTGTTTCAAAATGGGTGGAAGCTATAGCATCCCCTACCAATGATGCCAAAGTGGTGGCCAAGTTCTTTAAGAGGGTAATCTTTCCAAGGTTTAGAATCCCTAGAGTTGTCACCAGTGATGGTGGTTTACATTTTATCGAGCATCAATTTGAATCCCTTTTGAAGAAATATGGAGTAACTAACAAGATGGTACTAGCATACCATCCCTAAATGAATGGCCAAGTTGAAGTCTCTAACAGAGAGATCAAAAGCATTCTTGAGAAGATAGTCTCTAGAGCAAGGAAGGACTGGTCTTTAAAACTTGATAATGCATTGTAGGCCTACTGAACTGCTTATAAAAATCCCATAGGCACCACTCCATTCCAGTTGATATATAGGAAGCCTTGTCATCTGCCAGTTAAGCTAGAATATAAGGCATATTGGGTGATCAAGACTCTTAACTTTGATTTAAAGTCTGCTGAAGAAAAGAGACTACTCCAACTGAATGAGCTTGATGAGTTGAGACTAGATGCTTATGAAAATGCAAGGTTGTACAAGGAAAGAATGAAGAGTTAGCATGATAAACATTTTCTAAGGTGAGAATTCCAAGTCAGAGACTAGGTTCTACTCTTTAATTCTTGGTTGAAACTCTTCCTAGGCAAGCTCTGCTCTTATTGGTTTGGACCTTTCCAAATCCATTAAGTCCTTCCATATGGGGTTGTTGAAATTTGGAGTGAAATAACTAGATCTTTCAAGGTTAATGGCCAACGTCTTAAGCATTACTTAGCATGAGATCCAACTGAGAAGAGAGTTACTTACACTCTCTCAAAGCTCCCTTCAACTAAATAATACTACCAAAACAGTGGAGCTTATGACTTAAAACGAGCACTTCATGGGAGGTAAGCCATGTTTAATTTCATAGCATTTATTTTTGCTTATTTGTCTTTCCTTTTCTTTTAGATTTTAGTTTATCATTGCTTCACAATTTTTAGCTCTTAGTATAAAAAATTTTGAAATTTATTGGTGGTTGAATTACAAGTCTATCTTTATGTGCCAAGCATCACTTTAAAAGGGGATTTTTGATGCAAAATTGAGCAAGAAAAAGAGCAGCAGCCTCAAACACGACTAGGGTGTGTTCCAGGACACAACCGTGTTTCAAGTCTTCAATAGAGCATAAAAATGCTAGCCCCAAACATGACTAGGGTGTGTCCTTCCAAGTATCGTGCAGCTAAAAAAAAAAGGAAAAGAAAAAAATTAAAAAAATTAAAAAGATAAAAATTAAAAAATATATTTTCTAAAAAAGCTTCCAGTGTCGAACACGGCCTGCCCATATTCCAAGGCATGCCCATCTTTCGGGTGTTGAGCCTTAACATGGCTTCCCTGCATTTGAAACACGACCTTCCCTGCATTCTGCTCCCCTTTTTCTCCTTCTCTCCATTGTCTTCCTTTATTGTGAGCCAAATCTCTGCCATATTCAACCCAAGCACTACCATATTTCAGCCATTCCACCACCACCACCACTTGAAGACTAGTAATTTGGTAAGCTTCTTTCCCTTCCTCTTTGCCTTATGTTTGTTAGCTATATTGAGGACAATGTGTGATAATAAATTAGCTATTGCATTGGTCAAAAATCTTGTTTTCCATGGGAGAAGCAAGCCATGATATTCGTGAAATAGTAAAAAAAATGGTGAAATTGAACTAAAATTTTGTAAATCTGTAGATCAAGTGCAAACATTCTGACAAAATCACTAAAGGCGGATGCATTTAAGAAACTAAAGATAATACTTGGTGTTATTTCAAAATTAAATTTAAGGGAGACTGTTGAAAATAATCTAAATTAAATTTTGAAAAAAATAATAAAGGCCAAAATCTTAAATTGTAGAAATTGAAGCCTCAACTATAACAAGATAAGGCTGGAGTTTGAGATAAAGCTAAAGTCTTTATTTTTGGAATGCAGTAGATAGATCTAAGTGAAAATAGGGTTAATTTGTTAGGATAAACTTTAAGCCTTTATTTTTAGTGAAGATAATGTTGATTTATTAAGATAAAGTTGAAGAGTTTTTCTTCTTATCTTATTAGGTTAGTTTTACCTATAAATATAGCTTATTTTCAGTTTTATAATGTAATCAAAAGGTGAGGAAGACAAATAAGCTAGTAAGCTTGCGAGTTTAAATAGAGTACTTCTTTGTATATTGAGTTAAATTCATACTCAACAAATTTCTCTTTTCTCATATTCTTCTCCATAATTCTTCTTTTTATTCTTTTGGTTCCAACAAAAAAACTTAAAAATTTTAAATTAATAAAAACAAATTGACCAATTAATAAAGGATAAAATACATATAAACCTCTTATACTTTGTAAAATGTGTGAAAACCCCCTGGATTATTTTCATTTATCTTTTAAACTTTGCACTTAGTACAATTTATTATTTTCATTTATTTTCCATCTAAATCCCAAATAGTACATATCAAATGAAAAATTAACACATTCAAATTTTCCAAAATTTATGCAACAAAATCTTATATGATATCTTGTCCAAATTTCTTTGAAAATCCTTTTAAAGAATTTTTTCACAGCATAGTTCGATGGTTTTAATTTGATTCCTCCTCAAGTTCTTTATCTCTCCCTTTTCTACCTTCATTAAGATTGTAAATTTGGGTATTTAAATTTCTCAAGCTTTAATGCTACGTTTGACATTAATTTTTCTAAAATTTAATTCATTTCATTTTAATAAAAATGATTTCAATTCATTTGTAAATAAATTTTAATATTTAGAAATAATATCAAAAATAATATTTTAATTCATTTACAAATAAATTCTCTTATTCAGAACATATTAAAAAATGTATAGAATTTAATTAAAAAATAGATTTTGATGGTATCATGATAAATGAATATTAGAATGAGTGTACAATTATTAATATAACATGTGTTTTAAGTCAAGTAAAATAAATTATAATGAAATCCTTGATAAATTTGATATATTTCATAATGGCACAAATGTGATTAAAATAGGAATTGTAAATAAAATAAATTCTTCTTTAATTTAAATATAAACATCATTTTAGGGATTTGGATAGAAAATAAATAGAAGGAGATAAATTATACCAAATGCAAAATTTAAGAAATAAATTGTCCATTTTTTAAGTTTAAGAAAATTTTCACACATTATATAAAATATAAGGGGTTATGTGTATTTTGATCATTAATAAACTAAGGGGACAAATTTATACTTAAACCCCAAAAGAAAATTGTTCAAATGAGTTTTCTCCTTTGGAATGAATCCTAAAACTTCTCACATGGCTTGTAGTGTTCATATTAATGTCCATAAGAGAAAGAAGAAGAGGAATAGATATAAAATTTCTTATTTATGAATTATTATCTCTTTATAAATAGAAAAGGTGTTACACAAAAATAAATATTATAACTCATCTTTTCTAAATTAATACTTTCTATACTAATTTTTATCTATCATTTTAAAGAAATTTTTTATGTTCTTTATTATTCACTTTAAAAACTAAGAGTGAATATATATATATATATATGTTATATGTGGAAATTGGCTCGGTCCAAAAGAGCTCGCGAGAAGTCCGAGACTAATGAGAGGACCAGCTCGAAGCATGCCCATAATCATTCTGCCATCAGGTCATATAATGAAACGACCTCATCAGGCTAAGCTCGTGCATGAAGAAGCGAGCTCGATCTCCCTATTCCCAGGGTCGAGCAAGTGACCTAGTTAACAAAGCATAACCTGCGATCTGAAGGCTCACCGGACAAAAGACTAAGTCATATCTTGCCCCAATGGATAAGTGGGGCCCATTTGTAGAAATATCCTGTAGTAACCAAAAAAGGAGATTCAACATGTACATATTGTCTTGCACATTAAATATTGATATAACTTGTTTACTGCATATATAATTATCATTGTAACCTCCTTTCCTCTATAAATATGAGGAAGGAGCCCCTCTACAGGAGACCATCATTTCCAGGCAAAACTCTGCCAAAATAGAGATCAAACATTATAACATTATAGAAATATTGTCTCAATAAAATGCTACCATAGACGTAGGGCCCGGTGACATCCGAGTTTGGTCGAACCACGTTAAACCCTATGCCTTCTTCTCTGTTCTTCTCTTCTTCTCTGTTTATTTTAATGTCTTGTTACATTTGAACTGAAAAAAGGTCAGAGATCCCAAAGAATCCTCCCCATTGACCGAAGTTTGGACCACCACCAAAATTTGACGTCAATATTTTTGGCATCGTCTGTGGGAATCTCACCTATTCTGGTTCATTTCCTACTGTAATGGCCAAGGGAAGATCTATTAGAGGCTCTAATGCATAGCACCATACTCCAGATAGACATGTCTCAATGACGGATTCATCCAATGCCCCCGTCATCGACGCAACCACTGGCATCCCTTCGGCCAGCCCAGCGCCACCAATTCTTACTACTAATGGTGCAAATGAAGTACAGACCTAGCTTCAACACCAAGAGAAATTTGAACACATGATGGGAGAGTTGGCCAAAACGGTCACGATGCTGGTGCAGGCACAAGCTCAGAATGTGCAAGGATGGGTTGAAGCCCCCGTACCTGAGATTGAATGTTCTGGTGAAGCCAACTAAGAGCAGACTTCACATTGCCATCCACATGGCCGGAACAGTGAGCCAAACCACCAAGTCTTTAGCCAAAGACTGGGGGGCTTGGATGTTTTGGTGGAAGACCTCCTTTAGAGGGTCAAGCATCTAAAGGCACATCCTTAGACTTAGAATGACCAAGGTTGCTTTAGGGAGTAAACCCTTTTTTCTAGAGAAATCATGGAAGAACCCCTTCCGTGCAAGCTTAAAGTTCCAGCCATCCTTCTATATGACTGAGACAGTGACCCGCATAACCATATGGACTTGTTCAACATCCAGATGGAACTTCACGCTTGCAGCCCCTCGATCAGGTGTCGCGTATTCCCTACTACTTTAGGTGAAGTCCTTCGAGTGTGGTTTAGGAGCCTCTCCGCTCAAAGCATAAGCAGTTGGAGAAGTGTTAGGAAAAGTTTGTTGTTCAATATTGGGCACTGAAGAAGCAGCTCGCGCCTCCTACAATCTTCTAGGGCAAGCACAAAACGCTGAAAGACTACGTCACTCGCTTCAGACGTGAAGTCAATAATGTTGAGAAGCCCTCGGATGAGACTATTCTGACTGCCATCTCAGCAGGACTCTATAGGGATGGAAAGTTGTTCAAGAGTTAATTTGTACAAGTCCGCAGTTGGCAATCTAGGTGAGTTCTATGAGCGGACCGTGAAACAAGTCAGATGGGATGAGACTTTCGACTCACAGAAAATCAAAACAAGTAGCTCAGCTCCGAATAAGAAAAGAAATAATTGTGGGAATGGAAATGGCAGCCCCGAATGCCAGCTCGCTAAAAAGAGTAAGGATGAATGACCCCTATTCCAAGCTTACCATAGCACTTATAACATCTTGTCAGACACTCAAGAAAAGATTTTCGCAATGGAAAGAGATAAGGAGGACTTCGGAAAGCCTCAACCCTTGAAGACTCCCGACAAGTCCAGACTTAACTAGGGAAAATTTTGCACATATCACAATGAGTTCAGACATGTCACTTCAGAGTGTTGGGCACTGAGAGATGCTATCGAGAATCTCATCAAAAGAGGTCGTTTGCATGACTATGTTGTGCAGCCCTCCAAGCAACAACGTGGATCATCCCAACAGGATGTTGAACAAGAACAATCTCCTACTATCAAGATGATCTTTTAAACTCTTGTACTTATTTGTAAATCACATAAATATTTTGAATATAACTACTAATATTAAGTTTTATTCTAACAGGTGATTTGCCTAACTGGCACCCTTTTATTTGGGCATAAGATTGCCCCGACCATAAGATCGGTCACCCCTTTTATTTTGGCACAAGATCGCCCCGACCATAAGATCGACCACCCTTTTATTTGGGCACAAGATCGTCCCGACCACAAGATTGAACACCCTTTTATTTGGGCACAAGATTGCCTCGACGACAAGATCGGCTACCTTTTTATTTGAACATAAGATCGACCCGACCATAAGATCAGTCACCCCTTTTATTTAGGCGCAAGATCACCCCGGCCACAAGATCGGCCACCCTTTTATTTTGGCACAAGATCGCTCCAACCATAAGATTAGTTACCTCTTTTTTTTTTGGGCACAAGATCACCCCAGCCATAAGATCAGCCACCCTTTTATCTGGGCATAAGATTGCCCTGACCACAAGATCGATCACCCCTTTTATTTTGCCATAAGATTGACCTGAGCACGAGATCATTCATTTGCCAAATTCATAGCTCTTATACGAACTTAATTAAGTCGTAGCTCTTATGTGCACTTACTTATCTGGCCATGAGATCGGCTCGAGCACAAGATCGCTCACTTGTCAAATTCGTAACTCTCATGGGAGCTCAATTAAGTTGTGGCTCTTATGCGCACTTACTTATTTGGCCACGAGATCACTTATTTGCCAAATTTGCAGCTCTTATGTAAACTCAATTAAGTTGCAGCTCTCATACGCACTTACTTATTTGGCCATGAGATCAGCTCGAGCATGAGATCGCTCACTTATCAAATTCGTAGCTCTCATGCGAACTCAAGTAAGTCGCAGCTCTCATGCACACTTACTTATTTGGCCACGAGATTGGCCCAAGCATGAGATCTCTCATTTGTTAACTTCACAACTCTCATGCAAACTCAATTAAGTCGTAGCTCTCATGCGCATTTATCTGTTTGGCCACAATCGGCCTGAGCACGAGACCGCTCATTTGCTAATTTTGCAGCTCTCATGCAAACTTATTATCTAATAAATTTCATACTAATATGCTTATTTATTTGGCCACAGGATTGCCCTGAGCACAATATCGCTCCAGTTCATAGCTCATGCTATTTTTTGACTACACGCAGGTCATACAGATGGTTCAAACTGAAGCGTTTACAAAAGAAAACAAAAAACAAACAGAAATTACAGAAAGGAAATTTTATTCATTAAAAGACCTCAACGAGGCATATTTACATCAGGAAGCTCTAGATACAGACTAAGTAAAATACAAAGGGAAAAACCTATGACTAAGAAGGATCGGCCACGAAAAGGCCGTAACTCAGCCTATTAGGGACCACACGCCGTAACTTTCTTCTTCCAATGCACAATCAGCAGCAGTGTTGCATCCCTTCATCTTTGACCGCCTACTCCTCTTGAAGGAAGCTAATCAAGAAGCCTTGGGAGCTTGGCCCACTAAACAAATGCCTCACGGCGAGGCCGAGAGGACGCAGTCTGGGATCCATATGAGATCCTTCTATGTTACCGAGGAAGATAAGTCCTCCAAGTTACCTATGCAGTAGACCATACATTCCTTTGAGGAAGGCCAGAATGCCAAAAATGGTGGAGGTTTATCTGAAGATTCCATAGTTTGCTTATGTGTAGAATCAAAAGGGATTGTCTCTCCCTTATATAGAACCAGGGCCATCTTTATCGAAACATCTAGAACCATTCCCCCAACCATCGTTATTAATTAGCCTTGGAAAAGGCTAAGTTGACTTAGTGATAGCCGTTGGACACATGCTACCTGAAGCACATCTTGGAACAGATGAAGTGACAGTCTTGCGAAAAGACTTTGACTGAACAAGAACTGAAAGGTTTTAACTCCCAGCCTACTGAGTGAGTTGGGAGTTGGGGGGCTTATGTTATATATGGAAATTGGCTCGATCCAAAAGAGCTCGCAAAAAGTTTAAGACCAACGAGAGGACCAGCTCGAAGCATGCCTAAAATCATTTCGCCATCAGGTTGCATAGTGAAATGACCTCATCAAGTCGAGCTCGTACATGAAAAAGTGAGCTTGATCTCTTTATTCCCAGGCTCGGGCAAGCGACCTGGTTAACAAAGCATAACCTACAACCTGAATGTTCATCGGACAGAAGACTAAGTCATATCTTGCCCTAACGGATAAGTGGGGCCCATTTGTAAAAATATCCTGCAGTAGCCAAAAAAGGAGATTCAAAATGTACATATTGTCTTACACATTAAATACTGATGTAACTTGTTTACTACATATGTAATTATCATTGTAACCTCCTTTCCTCTTTAAATATGAGAATGGAAACCCTCTACAGGAAACCATCCTTTCCATGCTGAAACTCTGCCAAAATAGAGATCAAACATTGTAACATTGTAGAAATGCTATCTCAATAAAATGCTACCATGGACGTAGGGTCCGGTGACATCCAAGTTTGGTTGAACCACATTAAACCCTATGCCTCCTTCTCTGCTCTTCTCTTCTTCTCTATTTATTTTGATGTTTTACTGCATTTGAATTAGAAAAAGGTCAGAAATCCTGAAGAATCCTCCCCATTCACCAAAGTTTGGACCACCATCAAAATCTGACGTCAACAATATATAATTTTGCTTTTATTACCTTTACTTTATATTTAACTACTTTGCACACTAATTTAATAATAAAAGGAAATCAAAATTTTTGAAATTATTACATTTTTAGGCAACATAGGAGAAATTAGGGATGAACATTTGTCCAGATTTTAGAGATGCCTACAAGGATTTTTCTTGCAGGACATAGGAATGGGAAGGTTTTTTGTCCAATAGGGATGGAGATGAGGCAAAAGTTTGCTCCATTCCAAATTTTGGAGAGATGGCAAGAATCATAGTTCCCACATCTTGTTATCCTCTGCCTTATTCATAGATTTGAAAATACTATTTTATTTTTACTTTGTAATATATAATACATTCTAAATAAGAAATCTTAACCATTTTCAAATTATATACTCATAAATTTATTATATTTCTTTAGGTATTAAGTATTTTATATAATTTTATGATGATGGAACATCTTAATTTGAGATAGAAAATTTAAAATGGTTGATGATTATATGTAAATTTAGAGTTTTTTTTATTTATATTTAAGATTATTTAATAATTACATATGAATTTGTAACACTTAATTTCAAGATTTATAATTTTTTCATAATTTTTTTATTTTTATCATTTCTCAAAATTAGTCTTGGTGGAGTTTTGTTGCCCCATGGGATATGGGAAAGAGGTGAATTTTACTAGCGATAATGGGACATAAGATAAGAGAAGGTTAATTTGTCCATGCCCTATCCTAATGCCATTCCTAGGAGAAACTCTACTAGTTGGATCATCAAGAGTGGAAATGGGTCGGACAATCTATCGGGGACCAACAATTTAGCCTATCCTAGCCTATTTATCAAAACAAGTCAGACCAAGGTTAATAAATAAGTTTATTTTGATAAATAGCTTAAGCCTATTGATGCGGTTGTCGAGACCGATCAGATTAGAAATTTATAAAATCGATCAACCTAAACTACTTGTAGTATAGGCAACACCGAGTTAAGCCCTTGGATCATTTTAGGATGATGATATCAATCAAATTAGGAGCTGGAAATAAAGGGGGGTTGACAATAACTAAATCCTATAGCTACACTAACATGCAGAAATGAAATTAAAAGAAAGATAAACCAACCAGCCAAGGGAACAAACTAGCTTGAGATTAATACATCCTTGATAATTAAATGTTCATTCAATTGTTGATAATTATAACAAGAAGCCTTGAAATGATTAATAAATCCATCCTAAGCAGTCAAGATTCAATCAAGTAAACAACACATTAAAAACTCAATGCATTGCTTAGTTTTCCTATTCTCTTCCTATAATTGATCATTAAGCAATAATCATATAACATTTAAATCAAATGAAGCTATTCCACTCAGATATTCACAGCAAAACAGAGAGGAAATAGGAAAGAAATGACCAGCAATTGAATGTAGAATGAAGGAACAAGATCTCCACATTAATCTTCAAGT
>JANHAO010005472.1:0-22593 GCA_026873985.1 Saraca asoca | reverse complement strand
CCATGGACATCATCTTAATATGCAATAAATAAGAAATGCAATGTAAGATGAATAAATAACCTTTATATATTATCAAATCAATACAAAATGTATAGTCATTGATACAATAGAGCTCAATCCCAATTGGCTCTAGGGCACCTATCTTAGACTTACAGCTAACCCATTACTTGGATACAAGATCATTATTTCGCCCCTACCTGGCCAAGAATTCTATGTATGGTTAACGCATTACTTAGATGCAAGGTATATCTGCATAAGAATTCTATGTGGGGCTAGCACATTACTTAGATGTGGCTCGCTCAAGAATTCTACAAATAGCTAATGCATTACTTAGACGCGAGATTGAGTTTGTCATCATGCCCCAGTCCTTCGCGACCTGCCATCTCAACGAGCCATTTGGTACTCCCGTTTGTTTC
Organism: Saraca asoca; assembly: GCA_026873985.1. NCBI lineage: Eukaryota > Viridiplantae > Streptophyta > Magnoliopsida > Fabales > Fabaceae > Saraca > Saraca asoca. Next base: position 22,177 of record JANHAO010005472.1, on the reverse strand, counting down.
ACACATATGGCTTTTCATTTCCCAATGGTGGTTAGTAATTATTATTTCCAACTTTTGGAGCGCATATGCTAAATCATCATTTATTGGCCGCTATTTTCTCTGGACCATCGGATCGTGGGTAACTGACACCCTTTTTGATCCAACGGTAGGGCTGTGCTTCCTTTTTAAGCTGAGTATCTTCCTTCTCCCTCTCACTTTGCCATTTGAAAGTTTTCAGACCTCCAGTATTCTCTACTCACCTGTTTCTCTGGCCACCATTACAGCTTCTTCGTCACCAATCTTTGTTGTTTTTCACCTACACTTTCGGCTATCACCTGAACTTTTTAGACTCTTCATCTCCAAGAATCACAGTACGCTTCCTCTGACTCTCCATTTTATGCAATTTTCTTCCTTCATAGGAAATAAGGGACTTGATCTTGACTGATTAGGGCACAATGATGCTGATGGGTAGATATGGCTCGGATGCTTAGTCCTTGATTAGAATGGAATAGTTGGGTTACCGGTAGGCTCTAGGATTCCAAGTACATATTTGTGTCTTCTAAAATTTTGTTGCCTGGTTGGAGTGTCTTCTCCATCTACTGGAGTTTAGGTTATCAGTGTGATAGCATAGGGTGTGCATGGCCTGCGAAATAGGGGGTCGTTAGTCCTAGTTTTTGGTATGGTTCACTCTTAATGAACTTATCAGTCTTTTCTTTTCTTTGTGTAGATGGGAGCAGGTCATGCACATCGCTGCCACTTGATTAGGAGTAAGGATGATGAACCAGACTTGTCTCAAGACACGAGGAATGATCGACAATCTAGAGGTGTGACATCCAGTGGAAGGGAGGTCGTTACAAACCCAGGTGCTCATTCGGGATGCACCGAAGGCCAAAGGATGGCTTCGAGCCAATGCCCTGACTATGACACGTTCAAACATCATACCTTAACTATTTGGGTTCATGACATTCAAACCACTATCGAGTCGAGCTAGATCCTAAAGGGGTGTAGTCTTATGGCCCCCGCCCTGGACGACTACACTGCTCATCCTCCTTGAGGCTTTGTAGCCATTGGTATCCCACATCTTATCGCAGGGTTAAGATTTCCCATTCAACCTTTTATCATTGATTTCTTAAATAAAATAAAGCTTTTCCCATTTCAGCTAATGCCAAACTCATATACTTCATTGATTACGCTGGCCCTCATTCACAAGGGCAATGCTCTTCCTCCACCGTCACCCAAAATCCTCTGTTACCTTTGTGACTTAAGGTGTGTGAACTCCAAGGATGGGCTCTATTACCTTTCAACCAAGTAGACACCTCATAAGAAGATCCTCCCATAGGGGGATGCAAAGGGGAAATCCAACGCAGGATGCTACAAGTCTCATTAGTTTTATATCTCATGCCCATCGTTGAGATATCTAAAAAACTTTGATTTTGTTCTTGTTCCAGGTAAGTGGGCTGGTTATAGGTGAATTCATTTATTTCTTTGATATCTGTCTTAGATTTTAACCTCTTGTTCTGACTTCTAACCTCTTGTTCAATTTTACAGATGGAATCGATAAGCGGCCAATGCTTAGGGGCAAGGAGTTGGGGGTTGTAGATTGGTTCGCAACAACCAAGGACCTCTAGAATGACTTCAAGTTCAACGAAGATGTTCTCTGCTTCTATAGGTTTGCCCCATCGATAAATGCCGAAGTGACTAGGGAGATAGGGATTTGCCAACTGACGGAGGTTAGGCTTGTGAACTTTGATAACTATGATACAATAATAGACTTGATCCTCAGATAGTGAAGACGAGGCTCCTTTAGCCATGAGGTCACCTTGAGCCAGGTTGTTACAGATCAGCCCCCAACTCTTGATACAAGTCCAGCCCCTGAAGTTGGATCGATTACCGAGGCTGAAATGATTCTAGCTATTGTGAAGCAACCATCTACTATGGTTGAGGTCTTTCCACTGGATCCAGTCTCCACACCAAGATCTTAAGAAGTGGAGGCAACTGAAGTTACCAGTCTTTCCAGACCTCCTCCAAAGAAGCGGAGGATTGCTAAAGGGAAGAAAAAAGTGACCCCTCAGAACTCATCAAGAGTCAATCTTTTAAAGCCATTGGCCAAGTCCAGCTCCAAAATGGAGAGATATGCTCAGATGATTGTTGAGAATTTTAGCACGATATTAGGTAATGACGGCAAGCTTAATATGCTAGAGAGCGAGGAACTCTCCCTTGGGAGGCTGGCAGGGTTCATAGCTCAATGGGGTCTAACGATAAGTGTTATTTTCTACCTTAGTCATTTCATCTATTATTAAGTCTAACCTTGTTGCTTGTTCCCACAGAATGTGCTATTGTTAATGAAGATTGTCGAGACATGCGAAGATCGGGACTAGGAGAGATCTGCTTTCATGAACAAGCTAAGGGCCCGACAAGCTGAGGTGCTAGAGTTCAAGGAGAAAATCAATGGGTTGGAGACCACTTTGTCTCATGAGGTGAAACATCATGAGGATATTGAGGTGAACTTCGATCTTGCCATCAATGATCTCAATAAGGTGAAGATAGAGCTTGACGAAGCCTAGTCGCAGCTACAGTTAATGAGCAGGGTGGCCAATACTACTGAGGAGAGGACAAGGGCTACAAAGTAGTGAGCCAAGGCCTCTGCCAAGGAGGTGGTAGAGCTAAAGAGAGAGTTGCATCTTGCAAAAGAGAGAGTGATGAAGGTTGAAGTGGAGACGTCCTCGTGTGTGGCAGAGACAGCTAGGGAGATGAGGCTGAACACTCTTGCCTTGTTCTTTTTCACCTTGTGGGAAAAGTTCCTTGAGTTAGACTACTCCTTTTTCATTCCTTAAGCCATTGAGGTCATTGAACATTGGAAAGCAAGAGCTGCAAGGAAGAGACAGGGTACTAAGGTTGACATTTCTTCTACCAATGTCACTGCCTAGGGAGAAGGGAGCTTACAAACTGCTGACATTGCTCCTGTGTAAGGTGCTCTTGATGTCCTAACTCCTAGTCCTCATCCCATTGAAGGCTCAGCCCCTGAGGCTCCACCCTCCTAGAACAAGAATTGTGTAACTCTTTCTTCTCTTTTTTTTAAAGCTCTTGGCACCTATAACAAACTTTATGAACAACTCATATAATTTTATTGCAATGAATCTGAACTTGTTTCACCTTATTGTTTTCATGCTTGAATGTGTGAATCTTTTTTATTCATGCTTGGATAAGAATTTGACACATTAACCATCATCACGCCACATAATATATGACTTCACATAGAAATCTCTAATCTTATGTAACAAAGAATTTAAAGAATTACATTTATATTTACAATGAATCGACTATAAGGTACCAAGACACTTATTGGTAGTAACAGTAGAGGTGCTCAGTGCTCCAGGTGTGAGGAAATTCTACTCCATTTATATTCGCTAGATGGTAGGCTCCATCACTCACAATCCTTTTCATAATGTACGGACTTTCCCAGTTCAGTCCTAAGGTCCCCTCACTAGGTTTGTGGGTTCTAGGAAGGACTAGGCATAGGATGAAATCGCTTTCTTTGAACTTTTGAGATCGAACTCTATGGTTGTAATACCTCGCTATCCATTGTTGATTGGCTACAATTCTGAGGCTAGCTCTTTCTCTCGCTTCCTCCAGAAGGTCTAGGTTCGTAGCAAGCAACTGGTTATTGTCTTCCGAGTTGAAAGTGACTCTTCATTGTGTAGCAACCTCGAGTTCTATAGGGATCATTGCCTCACACCCATATACCATTAAGAAGGGGGGTTTCCCTCGTGGAGCTGTAAGGCGTGGTCCTATATGCCCATAATACTGATTGCAACTCATCTGCCCAGGCTTTCTTTCTAGCCTCTAGCTTAGTCTTCAAGATCTTTTTGATGATCTTGTCGATGGCTTCTACCTCCCTGTTAGCTTGTAGGTGGCCTACGGCTGTGAAGCTCTTAACAATCTTGAGGCTGACACAAAACTTGATGAACTACTCGCTAGTGAACTGAGTCCCATTATCGGTGATAATTTGCTGAGGCACCCCGAACCTATAAATGATGTTGTTCCATACAAACTTTTAGACTATAGAAGTTGAGATCTCAGTGAGTTCTTTTTGCTCCGCCCATTTGGTGAAGTAGTCTACAAGTACTATCACGTACTTACAATTTCCCCCAACCTTAGGGAATGGTTCGATCAGGTCTATACCCCAAATTGTAAATGGTCATGGGCTTGTCATCTGCTTTAGGTAGGCTAAAGGGGCTAGCGACACCTTTATGAATCTCTGGCACTTGTCGCACCTCTTGATGAGTTCAATAGCGTCTTGCTTCATCACTGGTCAGTAGAATCCCTGTCAAAGGGCTTTTTGTGCCAAGGATAGCCCCCTAGCATGGTTTCTGCAATGCCTTGCATGGATCTCCTCTAAGACGATACTACAGTCTTCGCCATCTATGCATCTTAAAAGTGGGGTTGTGAACCCTCTTTTATAAAGCATGTCATCGTGGATGCAGTATCTCGTTGCTCAAGCTCACAGACGTCATGCCTTGAGTCTGTCATCAGGTAACCTTTCATTCTGCAAGTAATCCAGGATTGGATTCATCCAAGAGTTAGGCACTTTGGCAATTACCATGACAACATCTTGATGTTTGATACTTGGGGATGGAAGGACCTCTATCAGGATTGCTTCTATAAGGTTGGGATCATCAATAGTAGACAAACAAGCCAAAGCATTAGCGTGTGCATTTTGGGATCGCGGGATCTGAGTGATCTCGAATTGTTGGAGGGAGCCTAACAACTCTTGGATTTTCTGAAGGTATCTCGCCATTCTCTGCCCTCGAGCTTGGTATTCTCCCCTTATTTGACAAATAATTAATTGTGAGTCACTAAAAATTTTTATTCTCTTGGTATGCACCTCTCTGACTAGTCATAAGCTTGCCAACAAGGCCTTATATTCAACTTCATTATTTGTGGCCTAGAAGCCAAACCTCAAGGCACTGAAGACCTTATACCCTTCTGGCTGATAAGGAGTATTCCTGCTCTGGCTTTTTGTTCATTAGACAACCTATTAACGAATAATTCCCGCCATGGGGCTTCAGGGACCTCTACCACATTTTGTAAGGGGCCTATGAATTCGATAATGAAATCAGTTAGTGCTTGGCCCTTGATTGTCGTTCTCGACTTATATTCAATGTCAAATTATGCGAGCTCAATTGCCCATTTAAGTAGCCATTTAGAGGCATCTGTCTTTTGTAGAACTTGTCTTAGTGGATATTGAGTGAGGACCCTAGTGTTTGGGCTTGAAAATAGGGTCAAAGCTTCCATGAGGTGATGACCAGGTAATAGATGAGCTTCTTCATAGGCAAATATCTTATTTCTTCATCTAGCAGTCTTTTGCTTACATAATAAATGGGGAGTTGAATCCCTCCTTCTTCTCATGTTAGTGTCGTGCTCAAGGCATGCTAGGATACACCCAAGTATACGATTAATCTTTCACCCTCTTTCAGCTTGGAGAGGAGAGGTGCTTGCCCAAGATACATCTTAAATTCCTAGAACATGACCTCGCATTCACAGGTCCATTCGAACCTCTTTACCCTCTTGAGGATGTTGAAGAAAGGAACACACTTGTTTGTTGCCTTAGAGATGAATCTACTAAGTGTCTAACCATTTAGGCTTTGGACATCTTTTGGTCCTGTGGGAGAGTGCATATTGAGTAGTGCCTTGATTTTCTCTAGGTTCGCTTCGATCCCTATATTATTAACTATGAAGCTAAGGAATTTGTCCGAGGCTACTCTGAATGCACACTTGTGCGGGTTTAGCTTCATTCGATACCTTTTCAAGGTTTGGAACATCTCATTAAAGTCGTGGACATGGTTGACGAGATTTTTTGATTTCACCAACATATCATCTACGTGCACCTCCATGGTCTTGCCAATTTGTTCCTGAAACATCATGTTCACCTCACACTGATAGGTTGCCCTTACATTTTTAAGTCTGAAGGGCATCACTTTGTGATAGTATAGTCTACGATCGATGATGAATGAGGCATGCTCTTCATCTTGTGCGGCCATTGGAATCTGATTATACCCTGAGTAAGCATCCATGAAGCTAAGCAATTCATGTCTTGCTATCGCATCCACTAGTTGATCTATCCTCGGCAAAGGGAAACTATCTTTAGGGCATGCCTTGTTGAGGTCTATGAAGTCAATACATGCTCTCCACTTCCCATTCTTCTTCTTAACGAGTATAGGGTTAGCCACCCAAGTGGGCTATTATGCCTTTCGAATGAAATTATTCGCTAGAAGCTTGTCCACCTCTTCCTTAAGTGCCGCACAGCATTTGACGGGTATTGGTCTTCTCTTCTAGCAAACTAGCTTCACTGGGGGTCGATATTTCATATGTACAACTTTATATGTGGATTGATGCCCTCCATATCTTCATGGTTCCAGGCAAAAACGTCCATGTTTGCCCTAAAAAAACTTGTCAATTATGCTTTTGTATCAGGTGGTAGGCATTTCCCCAACTTGAGTCATCTCTACACGTTTGCCTCGGTCACTTGCATGTCTTCCAGTTCTTCCACTGGTCCGGTGGCTCGCTTAATGTCCACCTCTCAAGGGTCAAGGTCATAATTGACCCCTTTTTCACTCGTCGCTCGGGGCTCTCCCCCCGACACGATATTTACTTTCTTCCCTTGGACCTCAAGTTTGACTACCTCTTTATAACAGCGCCGGGCTACTTATTACTCCCTGACACGCATCCAATTCCACTTGGGGTCGGGAACTTGATGGTTAACATCCTGGTTAACATTACCATGTCAAAATTGTTCATGGCAGGTCATCCCAGCACCACATTGCAAGTCGGGGGACAATCTATGATTAGAAAATCTATCATAACAGTTGCTTGACTATCATGGTCTCCCAAAGTAAGCAGAAGTTTAAGTCATCCCACTCGGAGTATTTCGGCTCTTGTGAAACCATAGAGGGGCTCAAGTGATGGGTCCAACTGACTCGCACTCATGCCCATCTGGTCAAAGTACCCTTTGTACATTACATTTGCGAAACTCCCAGTATCTACCATGATTCTTCTCACTTCGACATTACTGATTTTTGCCCGAATGACTATCGCATTGTTATGAAGGCAATGGATCCCTTGCGCATCCTCATCCATGAAGGAAATGTTGTCTGAAGCTACCCTGGCTTTCTTGGTGAGCCTTTCACACTCCACGTGACTCATTAGAAGGACACATCCTACCACTCGCACATAGCAATATGCGATTGATTCTAGGTGCCGGCAATATGAGGTCCACCATGTATGGTGAAGATGGTCCTCATGGATGGCATTTCCTCGTGCTCAAGAGTTTAGTGGTGTTGTGACGTAGGTTGCCGTGGACGCGAGGGCCGCTGCCCTGGGGATCTCACCACATAGTCTCTCAAGCGGCCTCTTTTGATAAGGTCTTCGATGGCGTCTTTCAACACCCAGCAATCTGATGTGTTGTGCCTAACCTTGCTGTGGTAGGCACAAAATTTATTGCGGTTCCTCTCTTCAATAAGGGTCTTCATTGGCCCGGGTCTGTCAAAATCTTCGTTGTCTCTCTCAGTCGCATAGATCTTATCTGGCACATTTGATAGGATAGTATAGGTATTATAGTGACGTTGATACTAGAATTGTTCACTTCAGACCTTCTTTGCGGTTCGACATCTGGAACCCCCCTTTTGGCCATCCATACCATTCTCACCTCTATTCCTTTTCCTACCTCAGTTGGAGGTACTAGTTTCCTCTTTCTTGTTTAGCTTCTTTGGACCAAAGGCTTCCTCCCATCGGATCTCCTTGGAAGCTCGCTCATAAAATTCACCCAGGCTCTTAACAGGGGACTTGTATACGTCCTCGTATAATTTTTTGTCTTTTCGGAGTCTAGCTGAAATCATCGTGAGGATACTTTCATTAGATGGATTGTCCACGTTACTGACTTCTTACCGGAACCTAACGATATAGTCCTTGAGCGATTCATCTTTTCATTGAAAGACTGTGGCCAAGTGGCAGGAAGGGGTGAGCTGTCTGTCTCTTTAGCACTCTGTATTGGCTGAGGAACTTTGTTTGGCATTCCTCCTAACTCCTTATGCTACGAGTTGGAAGGCTTCTAAACCACGTCTGTGGTACTTCTACGAGTTCGACATTTTACCATTGGGTTGGAGCTTTGTAGATCCATCTAGACGTTAAAAGTGTCCAGGTAGCTATAGGGATTGTTATCCCCATTATAGAAGGGGATGTTTGGGATCTTGAATCTGCAGAGAAGGGGCTCCGCCTCGATCTGGAAAGAGAATGGAGTTCTCTCCTCGTGTGACTCCCAGTTCCCCTGGGATGTAGAGTTTTTCTCCAGTTGTTCCATCCTCTACAGCAACTCTTCGACCATCAGCTCTCGAGACTTTGACCATTGACAAGAGGTCTTTCGACTCCTTTCTTCTCGCCTACTATGAGAATGTCGATCTGAAGTCCTATGCTTCTTGCTATACTTGTGTTTGGACAAGTCACGATCTGTCTCTTGCTCGCTGTCAGTTTTGTGTGAGCTCTCGCTTTTATGTGAGCTTTCACATTGGTGATCATCCTCCCTGTCCTCCTGATCCCGATGGACTTTGGACCTTAGTCATGAATTGGATGAGCGCAGTGAGTCAATTTGGTGATGTTCAACCCTAGCTTGCTCTTCATGTTGAGGCCCTGACTAATGATGTCCATCCTCAGGTGCAACCACTTCATCCTGCCTCAGTGCACCTTGGGCATGCATTTGAGCTAATATTCACACCATATTGGCTAATTCCTTCACCGTATTCTCCAATGCTTCCTAGTGCTGGTCAAGTGCCTCGTGGCGCTATTACCAAGTCTAAGCCTCATTGGTCTTGTGGACTATGGGTTGGTGTTAGACAAAGGAGGTTATGCCGGTGTTGGCACCCACCGTGGGGGTAGCTATGTTTCACTATTGTACCTAACCTTCAAGTTGGCCGGTGGGAACTTCTGCACTCTTGGTAGCTTTTCCTCTTACCATTGTATCTGAAACAACTTATCAAAGACTAAAAGTGGAGAATGTGCAGTGGGGGCCCTCCTTCTAGTGCCAAAATGTTGACATCAAAATCTGGTCAACTAGTTGAGTTCAGTGTTACCCCTGACAGCAAGCTAAAATATGGCAAAAAACAATGAAAGAAAGTAATAAAGAAGAAAAAGAAATAGCAACATCAAGAGTTTATCATGGTTTAGCTAAAGCTAGTTTGGCTCCTATGTCCACGTTGATCTTTTATTATGCACTGGAGGGATTAGTTTTATAGAATATGAATACAACAATGGAGTTTTTCTTTGGATGAACAATGCTTACTCTCAATACTAGCAGAGTTTTTGCATGTATCTGTGTTTTTTCCTCTATATGGTGACCTCCCATCTCTATTTATAGAAAGGGGGAGGGTTACAAGTGTAATTTTATAAATAACAAAATGATTACTTCCACCATTCTAGGCATTTAATGCTTGGCTTCAGGTAATTAATGTCAGGCACAATCATTGTTAGATTTCTGGGGAGCTGATGTGTAAGTTTGGAGGCTGAGCTGTCAACAGAAAATGTGTATCTTGGATTGCTAACTGGGTTCCATACAAGTATCTGTTATTAGCGGGCAAGCTGGAAGTTAAGCGAGCTGATAGCTCTGGCTGGTCTTGTTGCCTGTGCTTGGTCATTCTTTTGAAGGTTGTGGGCTTCTCGCTAAGGGGTTGAAAGTCTCTTCAATGAGCTGCACTCTTTCATTTGTGACATTGCGGGATGCCTCCAACTCGTACCTATCAATTTGGGGTCCTTACTCAATGACCTCAAACTCTATCTTAGGTCTCCACCAGACTAACTGGGCCTCCTATTAGAACTCAACTGGCCCAAAATATGCGTCCGAAAAATCCCTATAACAAAAAATTTTCAAAAAGGCTTAATGAAACTTAAACTTTAAATCTTGTCATAAAATAAAATAGGTGTGTATTTAAAAGTTAAAACAAATAATACTTTAAGAATTTAAAACAACAATAAATCATGAATAACTTATTTATTGTAATAACAATTATTATTAAACCTGTAGTTTATCTAAAACTCACTGAGTAACTAATGTAAATAAAGAAACACTTTTAAATATACTATCATTTTCATTTAGAATCTACTTACTAAAATTGCAACATCATTTACTAGAGTCTAAAATATAGATTTTTTCCAAATAAAATAATTAAAATAAGTTATATGACTATTAGGTACTCAAAATAGGTAACATGTGCAAATAATTCAATAAAAATAATTAATTCTTTTTCACAATTACTAAAATAATTGACTAAATGAAATCACTTGAAACATATGCTACAACATTTTGAAATTATTAGATAAAATTATTTATCAAAATCTTTTCAAGATGTATTTCACAAATCTTATACCTATAAACTTTATATCTTTGTAATTTGTAAAAGAATCTTCACAATAATTATTCCATAAGAGTTGTGGGTGTTACAAAGTCTCCCCCTCAGAAGAATTCATCCTTGAATTCTATTATCTCAGCAAGGAAAAAGAATGGTAATCATTGTTTGGTATCAACGATGCTTTAGTGGTGAAGGAATTATAGTAATTCCATAAACAATAATAAGATCAAGGAAACCTACTTGTCCTCCATAGAATTAGATATGCATGCCTTGAATGTGATGGAAGAAAGAACACGATGAAACACTAAAAGGTTGACTCGCAATCAACTTTTGTACAAGTGAAAGCAAGCACTTGCTCACCACCTTGCTTGTTGTAACTTGTGTAGAATATAATCTTTGATGGGAGAGAGTGGGCATATTTTGAGAGTTTTACTCTTTCATAGCCCTATTGTAAAGATTGCCACATGTGGTCTATTTATAGGCTATTAAATGTCTCTTCCCAAAATTTCTCAACCTTTAAAAGAGACATATGAAGAAAAACCTCTTTTGGTAGTCAATAACTACCTAATAACTTCCTTATGTGTTAGCAATATTTTGATTGGGACACATGTCCTCCATCCAATGGTGATGCATGTTAACCTTTTATTGGTTCACATGGTGATGATGTGTCACACCCATGTGCCACATCATCTAATCTACCTATCTACCTTTATTAGTGTCACTCCACCTTAGCTTAGTGTCATTCATCCAATTGGGTCCAGCTACCTCAAGCTAGGGTGAGTTATTAGTGAGCTCCTATGAACTTACTTATACTAATTTAAGCTCATTTAGATTAGTTTAATGATAGGACCTAAGATGTGGCTACCAATAAAGCTATAAATGATCCTTTGCATATTCGTGATGGACCAATTACACGTTCAAAAGCCAAGAAAATGTGTGATGCTCTCGGATTTGATCTCTTGAATGTCATTGATTCACTTACATATGCAAAATGAACAAACTTTCAAAGCATATGGTTAGATCATGATATCAATTAAAATTATTTTTCAATATCAAAACTGAAGAAGACATGATAGCAAGGCTAACAATAATAGTTCATCATTTTTTACTACATCAATTTAGGCCTAATTCTATAGGCCACATCTCCAAATCATATTCCCAATTCCTAACAAGCAAAATACATGTGGAAAGTTTTGAAAATATAGATTTTATACAAAAAGGGAGCCAAAAGGATAGAATCTTACTCACCTGGTCATATGAATTTTTCACATTATGTGATATATGAGCCTATCCCTAGTATTACATGTAGCCTCTAGCCTAGATGGGCCTAGATGCAAAGTTGAAAAAACTTTATTGAAGATAACTTAACAGATAAATTCTAATCTAAAATATATAGGTGAGATTAAATGAAATCAGAAACAAAAATTATTCAATCAATTTACCTTGGATTCATTTTTCAAATGAAGGTTGTGTTGGATCTCTTTCTTGATGAGGTTTCTATTCTAGCCAATATGGCCAACTATACTGGAATTTTGAGACCTTGAATTTTGTACGTCAAATTTTATATGACCTAACATTGACTAGTCAACCACTTTTTAAGAACCAATTGATTGACTGGTCCACCATTAGGGATTGTGCCATGGTTAACTAGCTACCCTGCTAAAACACAATGTTTGAATCCTATCAAGTTAACCCTAGAGGGTATTACACATACACTTGATCATATAAAAGTGGGAAACAATTCATTTGTGTGCCCTAACGGCATGCTGCATAGTTTGCGTGTCCTTCATGACATGTTGCATCATATATGACACCGACTTAGCTTCACCTGGATGACCTATTAAGTCCATAAACCATTTCATATCATTCTTTCTTTTCCCAGTGCAAATGGGTGTCCCTTGTTTTAGATGAAATAGTCACAAATACAAGCATAGCCTAATAGTAGATAAACAATTTATTCCTTTACCAAAACTAAGGCATTTCTATTTTACCATTGCTATAGTCAAACTTTCTTTCAATATACTTACTCTTTCTTCATCACATTATTAATCTATAAAACAACCTAGATTCTATCATCTAAATTTATTATAAAGTGTACTTTTATTCCTTGGCCTTACTTTTTCAAATTATTAATTACTTTTCTAGGTCTAATCCCTATTCTTTTACTTTCTAGGCCTTAATTCTATTCTCTGCACATAGAAAATCACTAGCTATTCAGAAACATATAATAATACGTTAAATAAAAAAGGGAGCTAATTAAAGTATGAACTCTCACTCACTTGTATGGAAAGTGTTCAACCCAACACTCCTTGACATAGTGTTTGAGATGTGGACCTTAGAAAAGTCAAGCAAATCAATTAAAATCACAATTCTTTGTTCTGATATAGTTAGAATTAGCCAAAAATACATTTGGGCCCAATTAATTTTCCTTAAATGAAGTCCTAGGCCTGATGCATTTTTAAGACCTTCCTTTGGAAACACTCTAGCCATTAGAGTTTATGGCCAAATTATGATTACATATCTATAATTTTGGATGACCAAGGTTTTGCTTTACCCGAGATCGACCAATCAACCAGCTACAAGTGATTAGTTGACCAACCCGATGATAGACCAAAAGGTGTTACACACTGACTCACTTTTTAATGTTTTATTTGGAATCAACTTTTCAAAAATTAATTTTATTTCATTTCAATAGAAATAAATTCAATTCATTTGTAAATGAATGCTTTCAAAAATAATTATTTCAATTCAATTTTAGATGAATTCTTTTGCTCAAAACATATTGAAAATATATGAAATTTAGTTAAAAAAATAAAATTTGATGGTATCATGGTAAATAAAATGTTACAATGATAGTAAATATTTTTACATAATATGTGTTTTCAGTCAAATGAAATGAATTCTAATCAAATCCTTTATAAATTTGATGGATTTTATAATAGAATTTAAATATAATTAGAATAGAAATTGTAAATGAAATAAAATTACTTTTAATTTTAAACCAAACATTATTTAAAAAATAAATTCACTTGCAAATAAAATAAAATCTCATTTTTAACCATTTTTAACCAACATTCACTTGGAAAACAAAGCCACTATAATCCTCCATGTTTTCCCTTTCTAATATTAGTTTTTCACTGTAAAAAGAAAAGTTTAATTTCAAAATTTATGTGTGTATATGTATTAAATAATAAGGCAATTTGTATGAAATATAAAATGGTTTTGCAGTTCGCATGATAAAGCCATTGAAATGCAAAACATACTAATTAGAACAAGCGTATATGAAAAAGGGGCAACTAGATGCTGAAGCTTTAATTTTTGGAAAATCAAACAGGATGCAAAGTGAGACCTTTAGGAATTTGAGCTTACACGTATACTTTTTCTCCAAGATCACTCCTGAGCCCCCTTAGTAGCTCCACCCCACTGGATATTAGAGTCTTATGGTGGTAAGGAGAAATGTCCCTAGTTCACTATAACCTACTCACTATTGTGTAATCAATTATTTGTGGTAGCAAGAGTAGTTAGTTATTGTACTGTGAATAGTAGTTCACTGCAAAAAGAGTAGTTGATTACTATAGTGGAGGTTTCAATACCTGGAGTTAGTAAACTTTGTGTTGGTGCAACTATAATAGATTGTAAGTAGTCTTAAGAGTCATAGTTATTAGCTTGTTATTAATGCCAAGGGAGAGACGAGTTTTACGACAAGGTCTCTATGATGTTGGGTGTCTCATGCAAGAAAGGAAAGCTTAAGTATAAAAAACCAAAACTCGAGTAGTCAATAATCCTCACAGTAATTGTTGTTCATCAAAGAGTAATTAATAATTCCTCTCATAAACTTGTATTTGCAAAATAGTTGGCATGGCTTCTTTGATTTGGAATGTAATCCCCAAAAATGAGGAACTAATACTATTAAAATTTTAGAAAAGAATCTAGCCAAGAAAACTACAATAAGATAATGTTAGATTTTATCAATAATCAAAATATTAGTAAAAGGATAAAATAGATCTTATAAATAGTCTATTAGGTCCAAAATATTATAAAAATAATAATAGTACAATAGTGAAAGAAGAACATATTATTAATAAAAATTTCCTTTGTCAAGAATTTACATCTCAAGAAAATAAAGAAAAAAGAAAATGATATTTTTTGACTTTTTCAAAAGAGTTTTTTGATAAGCATTAAAAAATTATATTACCAAAAATTGGAAGAATTAAAAAAGAAAATATATTTTTCAATTCATTTGAAGAGTACTGTTAAAAAAATAGTATTAAAATCCCTTTACAAATCCACCCAAGTCATAAGAAACAAATAATATAAAGTCAATAGGAAGAATTAAAGCAAGGAAAGAGAGAAAACTACATAAACAAAAGATGACAGACCTTAGTCAAAATATGAATAATTCATTACAACATCAAGTCATGATAATAAACCCTTGTTACATCCAAAAACTTTCAATAAATGCCTATTGTAAATATTCTTCCCATAAATTATGAAAACTTAAGAATGTATGTGTTGAGAAGATATTAGTAAGTAATTTATTTGACAATTTGTAATTGTGTACTATGAGTTTCATTAAATATCTTTGAAATTTTATTTAATTGAATTTTTGTAGTCTATGAAAACATTTTCAATATTTTATTTTAAATACCTTATTTAAGGTATATTTTTTTGTAAGCTAGAATCTAAAACTTGTATATGTATTCATTTATTGTATCTTATTTCATAATTTTTTAATGTAATAGAGGTATAATTAAATTAGTGTACTCATTACTGAGTATTTAAGATTACTCTAAATGCTAGAAGTATTTAGTATTATAACTATCAATATATTAGACAATTTAAATTATAGCACTATTTATGCTTTATTTTAAATAATTCATCTAATGTTTCAATGAAGTGTGTTTTAAAGTATAAAAATACTATTTTTAATGAATTATACTACAAATGAATTAATTATTGAGTATATTTTAATTAAGTCCCAACTCTAATTATTTTTTTATTTGTAGAGCTACATTTAATTACCACAATGGAAGTGCCTAGAATAATAGAAGTTGAATTGATCTTAGGGTGAACTAAAATCACCCACTCTTTTTCAAAAAAATACATATGGGTATAAAATGCAATAAAGAAAAAGAATATATTTTATTTTTATTTTTTAGTCCAAAACTCTATTTTAGACCACCCAAAACAACGAAGTTTTAGGTGGCACTTAAAGGCCCATTTACTCCACCTTTCAGCTAAAGTGCTTCACAATAAGAAGACACTCACCCTCAACTCTCTCTCTCTCACGCACACCATAATAGCTTAGCCCTTTCAGATTGTATCTCCTCCATCCAATCGCAATAGCTCCAGCTCCATTTGCTGATGCCATGTCATGGGTCATTGCCTGTCCTTCATCATGCTAAAAGATGTCAGACCCAACAGTTGCTGGCCATTGTTTGAGGCCCTGACCTGCCCAAAGATTGCTGCCTTGTTCATTTGCAGCAAGTCCAACTCGGGTTAGCATCTTCCAAGCTCAATCTGAGCTTTTTACTTACTCTTTGGGAATGAGTAAGTCAATTCCTAGTGGTAATTCCAATTTTTCTTGAATTCCTCTAGTGGAAGCTAAAGCATTTGAGAAACCCTAAATCTATTGTATCTAATAGAGACAATTCATATTTGGGTTAGCTACAATGTGCCAAATTCATTTATTAATATAGGAAATTAATGACAATTTTCCAACTGAATTGAAAATAGGCATGTATTCTAGATTGTGTGGTGTATTTTCTACAATTAGGGAAAAAAATTCTACAATGTTAGTGTAATCCCATATAGGTGATGTGATCTCCATTGGAGAAGCCCATGGATCTATCTCCAATTCAGCAATTTAGCACACAAAATTGAAAGAAAAAGAAGGATATTCATATCACACACTAGAAAGGTAGAAGGAAAGTGATAAGTGATGAAGATTGACACTACAAAAAGAAAACTCTTTGAAAAATCTTGAAGTTCTTGTAAGAACCCTAGGAGAGTACTTGCTCAAGGAAAAAAGACTCTTCAATTCTCAAATTCACTAATCAGAATGATTAAGGAAAACATGCCTCCCTTTATAGCAATTAGGCTACAAAATGGGCTTCGTTCAAGTCCTAACAAGTCCAACTAAACATCCAAACAAATAATCAAGCAAACAAGCTAAAACGACTAAGAAACAAGGCCAAACAACTCAGCTAACAAGGCTAGTCAAAAATTAGGCTACCAAAAAACTCACAAAATAACACAAATCTAAGTCTTAATTCACTAGAAAAATAAAGGAAATAAAAGAGGAAAAGAAACACCAAAGCAAAGCTGAAAAGGTCTCAAAGGTAATTCATACAATAATACATAATAATAGCCCAAACATTGTGACAAGGTCCAATCTAGATAGAAATTCTGGGTCAAATTGATGGTCAATTTCAAGACTCCAAATGGTGGAACTAGGCTTTAGCCTCAATATAAAAATTGTAGAGCATTCTCTTAGCTTTCTAACTATCTAAAGATCAACCCAATTTAACATCTAAAGCTCAAGTTGTATCCCAAAAACTAAAATAGTGTCAAAACCTCAACATTAAGCAATTAATTCAATTAAGCTCCAAATCATGACCAAATCACAAAACAAGGCCAATTCACTAAGATAAACTCAATTAACATTCAGAAAGGCAGAGAATAAGAGGAAATTAAAGTAGTAATATTTGTTGCAAACCCTCTTGGTGAGTTTTAGCTTGGTCTCCCATATTCACATCAATCCCTCCCTCTTGCAAATGAGTCAACCTCAAACCAAAACCTACATCAAAAGAAGAGAGGTTATGAACATTAAAATTGGCATAAACATTAGAGTCACCTAGTTCAAACACTTTGGTGGATTGTTTTGCATATTGTTGTACTCTCTTGATTGTAACAAGCCATGGGGTATGTTCTTAGAGAACACTTTGTCATAGCTCTACAAAACTGTCTCACAAACACTAAGAGAAATATGATTTTCACGGTTAAAATTCAAATAAGCTTCTTTGCAAGCAAGACCAAGCATAGGTCTATGGATATAAGATGCTTGTCTCACTTCCTTAGTCTTGGCAAAAACACTCTATTTCTTATTTTTTTTCTTGTTTCCCTTTTTCTCTTAACTCTTTTTCACCACTCTTTTTCTCTTTTTTTCTCTCTTTCTCTCTTTTTCTTCACTCATTTTCTCTTTTTCTTTACTCATTTTTGTTTTCTTTTCACTCATTTTCTTTTCTCTCTTTATTTGGTCCTCTAAAATTGGCTTAGGGGTGAGGGGTACAAGATTGATCATCTTGTTGTCCTTTTTGAAGCTATACCAATTGAGGTAACCATTATGTGTGGCATGTCTATCAAATTGCCATAGCCTACCAAGCAAAATATGGGTAGCTTGCATAGGAACAATATTGCATAAAATTTCATCTTTATACCTCCTAATAGAAAAAGAAACTAGCACTTGTTTTGATACCTTTACCTCACTACTTTCATTCAACCATTGAAGCTAGTAAGGAGTGAGATGAGCTAGGGTACCAAAGGAAGGTTGTGCAAGCCACATTTGCTCTATTTCCCCTATCAATACTCACATTGCACACCTTTCTCGTAACATGGCATCTAGTATGGAAGATGTTCTCTATTTTCTCTTCATTACCCTCATTGAGTTGGGTACTCAATGTTCTTCTCATAACTAGTGACTCTCCTTCAACTGCTGCTTCACAAGTGTCAATGCTCTCTTCACAACCTGACTTTGAGCTTTCCTTCTCTTTCTCTTGCTTACTAGCTAATTCAACTTCACCATTGCCTTTCAAAGTCATCACCTTTTTGTTGGTGTATTCATAAGCATAATGTTTATATTCCAAACATTTAAAGCATTTAATGTTTCTTTGCCTTAGAGATACTTCCATCTTGCCTTTACCTTTTGCATCTCCACCCTTTGGCTTGGATGAAGTCTTGGCCAAGTTCTTTTTGGTGGCTTGGAAGTCTCTTGACTCATGTCTTTTATCCCAGTAAGGCTTCAAAGAAGAGCTTGATTGATGTGCACCCTTGGAAGAAGTTTTTCTCTTGAGCTGCCACTCCCCCTTCATTACCATGTGTACCATATCTTCAAGTTCATAGTGTTAGAGCTCAACAATGTTGGCAATGTCATGGTTCAAGCCATAAAGAAACCATGCCATTGTAGCTTCCCTATCTTCCACCAAATTGGCTCTTATCATTGCAACTTCCATCTCTTTGTGGTAGTCTTCAATACTCTTGGAACCTTAAGTTATTCCTTGAAGCTTTTGGTACAACTCTCTATAGTAATTTGAAGAGACATATCTTTTTCTCATTATGGTCTTCAAACTCTTCCTAAGAGGCCATAAATCTTTCCAAATTTATCTTCCTACTTTACACAAGAATCCCACCATATGATACCATAATCAATGAATTCCACAACTGCCAATTTCACTTTCATTTCTTTGGAATAGTTGTGATAATCAAAGACTAGCTCCAGTTTCTTTTCCCATTCAACATAGGCTTCCAAATCTCTTTTGCTTGGGAAGGAAGAAATGGTCATCTTGATGTTGTGAAGATTGAAGTCCAACCTTTCCCTTCTATGTCTCTCATGTCTTCTACCTAAAGTATCTCTTTCTCTCCTTCTTGCACTCCATTCAGTCTCATTAGAGGATGTGGACAATTCTTCTTCTTCTCTTTCAACCTTCCAATCCCCTTCATTGCTTTGATGTTGGTCATGACTTCTTTACTTCTCCTCTCATGAGAATATCTACTTTGCTCCACATTAGTGAGTCTATCACTAAGCCCATCAATTTTCATATTTATTCTTTCAAATTATTGTTGCATGGCTCTAAGAGTAAACATGACCTCATTGAGTTGAGATCCTCCACTTTCCATCTTTGAGCAAAAAATAAATTTAGCAAAATAAATGTTAGGTGAATATGGACCTCACCAATTCACTCCACTTGTGCTTTATTCACACAATTAGGCTTTTACCCGCAATTGTGCTCACACACTCTTGTCTTTTACCATTCTAGTTCTCTCCTTTGTGTCTTATGAGAACTAAGTGACAAATCTTGGAGTTTACACAAAGTAGCAATCAAAATCATTCAATACTCAAGTCATTAAAATTTTGCATGAACCAGCCATTCAAAGAAGCAAGGAATGAGCAAGAAATAGAAAAGGAATCAAACAATGGAAGATAGGAGACTTTTGGCCAAAATAGGGAATTTTTTAGGATATTGTAGAGAAATTTCAGAGAGTTTCAAGGAAAAACTGGGGAAAAATTTCAGAGAGTTTTTGCTCCATGGGACTACAACCAAGAGAGTTGGTGATCCCTTTTGCTGCTTCAGCCACCCTAATTTGCTGCCTCATAACAACAAGTTGTGCCCTGTTTTGACTGAGCAGCTTAAAGGTTCAAACGCTAGAACTTGCCCTCTTCAATTCCACCAGAGCCACTCCTAAAACCAGCTGCTATTGTCCTTCTCTTGCTGGCTGTAGCAGTAGTCATGTAGACAGAGAACAACAGTCATGCATATCGAAGGCAGTAGTATTGGAAGTAAGTAAATGGCTTACACATCATGGCTTTGAATGCATTATTATATGATGCTTATAGCTAGGATTAGATGTATGTGAAGGATTTAGAAAAAAGAAAAGAAAAAAGGGAACTGACTTATTATGATGCTAAGGTTGTGTTCAAGTATTGGCTGATGTGTGTATTTGCTGGTTTGAGGTATGGTTTGGTGTAGTTAGGGTAGAACATGTCTTCAAATTTAATACTATGTTTTGGTTATTTTAAGCCTTTAATAGGTATACCTGGCTTATATATACTCACTGTTTTAAGGTCTGAGTAGTTTCAAGCTAAATAGTATGTAAATCATGGTTTAAAATTGAATATGTGTGTCCGCTGGATTAAGTGTATGTTGTTACTCTAAAATCTAGATAGTTATTTTTTTTTATAAAGCAATACATGTTGACTGTCTAGTTCAATCATGGGAAAAGTTTGGGTGATTTGAGAATTTTGTTGGACATGGGCATATGTGTGGGGTTGGGCTTATGTTCATGTGTGAGGGCATGTTACTAATGGGTTATGACAAAAATAAAGATAAGCTAACCAGAGATAAGCATAGGTATATTTATGTTAGAAAGGAAGAGGATCTCAGCTGTCTTAGTAATACTTAGTAATGTAGATTATGAGGGATGATGAAGCAGGGGTAGAAATATATCTATGTGGAATATGTGCATATTCAATTAATCATGATAGTAGTTGGAAATAGACTAGTGTTATGCATTTAGGAGAGCAACTGTGTGGGTGAGACTAGTTAGGTTTTAATGAAAGTACATAATTAAAGAATCATTTAAATCATTGTTTTCATTGCGGATGACATAGAAGTCAGGCCGTATGATTTACATTAGAACCGAATAGACAAAGAAAATCGATATAGGGGACTAACCAATGTGCCTCTTGCTATTGTATTAGATTGATTTGATTATAAAAATTTCTTGATGAATGTTAATATGAATTTGGCTTTTGTACCATTTCAAGTCTAGATAATGATTTTTATTAGTATAATTTGGGAGCTTGTGATGGTGTGAGTAAGGTTTGTAATACATTGGTTTGGAGTGGACTCTTGAAAATAATTAAGTATCAACCTAGTAGGTAATTGTCCCATGTTTATATATATATATATAAGTGTTCGTTGTTAAAGTGACATGTATGGAAAATGAAAGTTTAAATAGCTTTGGGTGATGATAATTGATTTAAGGTTATATACATTGTTTTTCTCAATTCATGTATTGAATTGGAAAGAATATTGGATTTCTTTAAATTTTATGTATGGAGTTGAAGTGTTTATTTTCACATGCATACATGAATGGAGAATGTGCACATGAGCATTTTGAAAGTCTTTAGGAATATGATTTTGGATGTGATAACATTAATTTATTAAAGTGGTATCATTGCTATGAATGTATATGAAATGAGAATAATGGTCCATGAGAGGCTCCTTTAAGAAACCTACAAACAAATATTGCAATTGCATATTTATAGCTATTAATATGATGGGGAAATAAGGGGAGATGAATAAGTTCGAGAGAAAAGGAGATATGAAGAGGTGTGGATTTGGAAATGTTTTAAAAATGGTATGTTACTTGAAGGACACTAGCTTGGATCCATTAATTCATCACTTGAAATGGTTAATGAAGTCTTATGTACCCATTGCAGTGAACTTATTTTTTGTTGTCATTGTAATTTTATAGTTATTATTTGCATTGTGTTGGGAGTATCCAATATGAATATAAATTGAAATAAATCATTAAAATGTTTTGTTGAGGAAGAATGATCATAAATCAATTTTTTGGTTTAATGCTAGGTTGCTTCCTAATCAAATGCTTTTTTACTTAATACTTAAAGGACTTTATTTTATTTTCAAAGGTAATGGCACTATTTGTTCAATTGTTTGTTTTGTTATGTGATATGTAGTCTATCTTAGGGCTAAAGCTCTTTTGAAAAGAAAGATTCTTTGTTAGTTGAAAATCTTTCCATTGAGTTGCAAAACTAGTAGCAGTTGTATGTGATCCTATTGGAATTATTATAGGTTCTTGTTTTGAGCTTTAAGGGGCATTATTTTGGGAAATGATGTGATCCTCTAACCAACTTGTGATTAGCAAACCAATCAAGAAGTGATTTCCCAAGACAATCAAGAAACCATAGAATTGGGCCCCTTTACCCTCAATCCAACATGTGAAAAGCAAGCAAAGGAAAAGATTATAGACGCCACAAATCTGCCCAAG
Source organism: Saraca asoca (assembly GCA_026873985.1). Classification (NCBI taxonomy): domain Eukaryota; kingdom Viridiplantae; phylum Streptophyta; class Magnoliopsida; order Fabales; family Fabaceae; genus Saraca; species Saraca asoca. The sequence goes on along the minus strand of JANHAO010005472.1, from coordinate 14 downwards.
GATTTGATAAGTCT
>JANHAO010005471.1:0-22596 GCA_026873985.1 Saraca asoca | reverse complement strand
ATATAATCATGGTATTCACAATAAATACAATAATTCATTCCCATTCTTATACATAAACAAGCTTTAAGCCAAATAATCATTTATTACAAATGATTACAATTCCAACAACAATCATAACACCACAATATCACATACTAATCAATATTTTGGGTACATCATTAGGCTTTACACCATAATGCTAATAATAGTAATTGCATTTTCACAATCACAGTCATTCATTATTATCTTCATACTTTTTGATCTCATAATCACTTTGGTTAACAAATTTATTGATTGGATACTCTTGCATACATAATACTTCCATTCCTTACTACCAACTTGTGATTCATATTTTTTTATAACCTTTATGTATTATGTTTGAGTTATTTGGATTCATTATAAAAGTAATTTGAAGAATTTAGAATAAAATTAGGAGAAATAGACATTAATTAAATAATATAAAATTTGTTAAAAATGCGATCAGGATCGCAATTGGAATCATTGAAGAAGATGAGCATGATCGCGATTTGAATAAAAAAATTTATTTGTGAAAAGCTCAATTCTACTCGAAGAAATGCATTTAAAAATGTGAGTTTGCTCGCTAAATTTTGAAAACTTTTAGGAAGTCAAATTTCAACCATGATTAGAATAAACAAAAATAAGATAGGGAAGGTCAATTTGAATAGTTAAATTTTAGTTTGAAATTCGATTCGAATCAATTAAGAAAAACTACAAGGTTTCTGTGAGCATGATCGTGGGTTTAGTTTAAAATAATGTGATTCGATTTGCATAAGCAGATTTTGCGTGCAAATAACAGAAGAACCAAAAAAGCTACTATAAGGCAAAATCTCACCATAAGACCTTATTTCATCATGTTTTATTGGCTCAAACATACACAAAACCCATTCATTTCAGTCATTAACTAATTAGTTCATTGATTGAACCATTTAATCACAAATCATGCCTTGCAATTATATAACCCATTTTTATCAACCATATTCATTTATTCAATAGATCACAATCAAGAATCATATCTTAATTCACAAGAATGGTAAGAAATATTCACCTTGCCAACTGGAAATACAAACGTGCTGCTAAACATACTAAATCTATCTATGCTCTTCAATATCACAAAAAAGAGTCTATTAGCTCCCAAACTTTTCGAAAGATTTCAATTTTCAACTAAACTTATATATTTAGATTATGATTCAATTTAATAGAAACCAACTATATCTAATGGATTCAAGCTCTAAAACTTCAGAAAAACCATGTTGATTCATGGGTTGAATAGTGATGTGAACAGTAGCAAAAATTTTCAAAAATTCATTTCTAAAGTTTCACCTAATGAATTAGTATGATTTTGTTACCAAATCAAAGAGGAAGAAGTGAAGATTTATCAGTAAAAATTTGAGAAAATAATAAGAAAAGTTAATGAGTTTACTTGTAGAGAGAGAATGAAGTTGGTGAGAGTTGGAAGCTTAAGGAAAAAGATGAAGGAGTTTGAATGACTTCATGAAGCTAAAGTCCAAGAAAAGAGAAAGGGAAGCTGACTAATTAGAGGGTAAAATGGGAAAACTTGGTCAACTTTTCAATAACTTCAAGTTAATTATTTTCCCTTTTTAGTAATTTTTCTATTTTTTTCATTTTGAACTCAAATTTAACATATTTGTCGATCTCCAATTATCACAAAATGTTAACATAAATTAGTTAAATTATATACCTTCGTAACAACAACGGCTCTAATTTTGTACTCGATCGATATCCATAACCCTAGTTCAATATCTTCAAAGTTTTACATAAATAAGTCCTCAAAAATTCATATTTTCTATTTCTACCATATCTAGGTCTCTCATAACTTCAAATCTATAATTTCGAATTCTTTGAAAATTTTATTTTAGAAATTTTTAATTTGAACTTAATTTAGTGTAATTTGTATATTTAAAGGACCAAATAGAATATATTATTTTAAATACTATTGTGTAGCTTTTCATCAAATTTCATTTTTCACACCATGTAGCTTTTCATCTGATTTCATTTTTTATATCATTTATTTAAAATTATATCTATACAAAAAAATAAATTTTTACTTATTTTAAAATATAATAAAATACTTATATTTATTTTAGTTATAAATAGAAAATACATAATATTTTCATATCACAATGAAGATAAACTGGTTGCATTATTTTATTTTGATTATTTGGTTATTCAATAATTTAAACACATTTATAAAATAAAATATCAACCACATTTATAAAGAATTTATATTCTTATAATAATAATAATAATAATAATAATAATAATAATAATAATAATAATAATAATAATAATAATAATAATAATGAAATATTAATATTTATGTTAATCATACTTTAAAAAATGATATTTTTGTGTTATTTTGAATTTAGAATTATCAAATTAACTAATTTAATTGGACAAAGAAATTATGATTGGCATTAATTTACTAACATAATTGGAATGAAAAATTAGGATGACAATGAATTTGATTAGATTGAAGAATTAAGATGAAAATTAATTCGATTGTATTGAAAAATTAAGATAAATTAAATAGATTATATCATGTGAAAAAAATTGAAATTATTGATTTTAATTAATTGATATTATAAATTGATAAATAAATGCTAACAAATTATGAAATTAATATTTTTCATAAATAACGCCATCTTTTAAAACTTTCAATTAGAATAGTTATGTTCAAAAATTTCTTTTCAAACATGGAAGACATGCCTTAAAAGTAAACTTGATCTAAGAAATCATATCAATTTGTTTTTTTGTTAGTCTGTCTCAAGTAAGAACAACATGAATGTAATTCTTTCTTTCTGGAAGTCTCTTTTGGGTGGGTTGATGGGTGAAGCGCAGAGAGACTGGAAAACAATCTACAAACACAGAGAAGTTAGTCTCACACAATGAAAGTGGTTTGTTGGGTACACTTCAATGATCAAGTTAGTATGCTGATAGAATTTCAATATGTGTATAAAAGATGATTTGAAGAGAGATACCTACTGGTATTTTAGGTGCCAAAAATGCCATTTAGCATGTTCTAGAGCAAATGACGTGCTACCACATGTCTGTAGTGTGTTGGTAACATCAGTGAGAATCTCACTAAGCGATTGCTGGTGTCACACTGTTTATGCGCACCTGGTCACACCTTTTCTCATGCTTTAGTTGAGTAGTTGGTGCATTAGAGTTCTCAATTGACTCTTCGTCTAAGGCTGTTTGACCAAATGGGATAGCTGATTGATAGGAGGGAACTTGTATTGTGTACCAACATCTTGCCTAGTTCTGACTGGTTGCCTAATGGTCGAACGACTATAGACTATGGATCATTTTAGGTTGTGTCATTTGCCCCTTCCTCTTGGTGGGTGACAAGACTAGCTTATTTTGGCTTGTTTTATCTTTCTAGGCCTACCGCCATTCACAATGTTTGTGATGATGGCTTTGGCATCTCGAGAAGTCTCGAGATTTGGACTGATCACTTAAGCAACATAGATTACCATTCAAATTGTTCACGCAATCGCTCCCAAACTATTGGATCTTCTTTGCCTTGCCTATAAGAGCCTGTGCTAGCACTTTTTGGGTCCATTGCTTTTTCATTTTTAACTCCAAGCTTTGCCACTATTGCCTATTGAAACTTCCTTTTTTTCCGATGATATTTCTTTGAGCTTCAGCCTTGCCATCACTACTCCTATAGGTAACTTCTCTTTTTTGCCTTTGTAATGTCATGTTTCACTTCATGTTAGTACATTCTTTCCTAAAAGTGTTCTAGTAACAGTGCCTTCTTCGCAGCTGCTTGTGTTTTGTATCGACTTATCCTTTCTTAGTTTATATTGGAGACACCAGTGTTTAACCCTATGTGACTCTTCATTTTTCTCTTTCTTTTTTTCCTTTTCGAGCTTACTGAAGCCTTCCTTTGTTGCTCAGCCACCCTTTTTCCAATCATCCTATCCTTGACCTTTCTTTGCTTTAATTATTGTTATTTTTTTTTCTTTTGAAGTTGGCTTTTGCCATTGCACTTTTTCCTTTTCAAGTCTGGTGGCTTGGATGATCCCATCGACCACTCATTAGATTTTGACTCTTCATTTGACCTAGGGGAATACTCATTTGAAAACATCATTTATTAGTTTGCTTGCCCTCTTCAAATAGTCATGGCCAAATGATTTCATGACAAGCATGGATAAGAGTGAGTACATTTGATCGATACAACACCTAATAGTCTACGAGATGTACATCTAGATGTTAAGTAGATAGTTGCTTCATCCAAATGATAGGACCCTAATGTAATCTATGAGCTTGAAAAAGTCCATATTTAAAAAGAATCTATCGAGGGGATTATTTTTGAGCCTGCTTGAAAGGATAACAGGCCTATAGCTACAATACTTCCTCCTTTATTATATTTCACAAGGATGTAGTCAACTATTTGTATGTCTATTCTACTTTCTCTGCCCTTTAGAAGAATGTTTTACAGGCTGTGAATGTTTACCTTTCTCAATTAACTTGGAACACCTAGGCTTTCCTTCTGTGTTTTGAAGTTCTTAGCCTTTAACTTCACCTTGTTCCCATCATGGAATTATTTCTTTTCTTTTTTAATTACTTTTAATAGAAAAATAGGGGCTAGTACACTTCTTTCAGTAACTCGACCTTATTTTCATCGAGAATATGCTTACTAGCATTAGGAATTGGAAATGCTTTTTCTTCAAAATTGGAGCGCCTGAGGGGTTCCACCCATTCTTTCTCTAGGATGGCAAACCATTTTATCCCTCTAAATGGTCTAAACCCACCAAGCCAGCTCGAGGTCTCTCTTTCAAACATCTTCCTACTACTGATTAGGACCTTGCTGTTTGGTTGCTAGTGTTAGGCCTTTTTAATGCTCAATCTGTGCTACGTATGCTATTTCCTTTTTACTATATTGCCATTGTTCGATTTCATTTTTTTAACCTTTGCTTTTGTTGCTTACAGATAGCTGGTTGAACCATAAAATTATAGAGATCCATTGTTTAAAAATGTCAGACTAGTGTATAGTTGAAATCTATACCTATGCCTTAGCCAAGGAGAAGCCTATAGTGCCACCCATCACACAACTTGAAGTAGCTCCTCTTACTAAAATAGCTTGTGAGTCCTCCCTTTCTGATTGACCTTCAACTACCTTTGGATGGAGTAAGAGATTGTCCTTAAGGAAGTGAAAGGCTTCCTCTAAAGAATCTAGTAAAGGCAAGGAAGAAACTCTTCCGAGGCTCCTACCTATACAACTAAAAATGTTAAGGGGGAGCTTGGGAAAAGTTGGAGTTGATCATAGCTCTTGAAGGGGATAGTTTGCCATTTGATGCTGTGGATAGCTTATGGTACAAGAATGTTGACTACGGTAACTTTTTACTTAATCACTTGCTCTTTCCAGTGGACAAGGACCGTGCAGAAGAATTCTTTCTAGACTATGGTCCTTTACGCCTCCTGAAGTTCTCTGTTACTCAGATTATTTGCTCGATCACAACTTTTTTAGCCATATTGCCTACTTTTTCTAGAAGTGAAAGAGAGTTAGCAAAAACTAATCCTATGATTGTGGCTGAGATACAAAGCAATCTTGAGCCTAAGACAAAGGAAGTAGCTAAGTAGGACCACAGTATCTTCGATGTAACTAGTCATATTGTTAAGCTTGCAAGGGAGCGAGATGCCCTACTTTCAAAAACTAAGCATGTGGATGCCTTGCAGCAATAGAATGAGAGCGTGGTAAAGGAACTAGAAGTCAAAGAGTAAGCGCTAAAAGGCAACAAGGCAACCTTTGAGGATAAACTTCAAAAAGTTGTGAAGGAGGCCAAAGACTTGACCTTTCCCATAATCCTCTTTAGGTTTAAGGGGGGTCATTCATCAAATTCAACACTTTAACCTTAGTATGACACTTGACTTGACCAAGATTGAATAGGACGAGACCTTATATGAGATTCTGTAGGGCTCATCTCAAGATTAACTTTACCTAGGTGTTATCAATAGCTTTTGTTTACTTCTTCTTATCACTTGTTTTGTTGTGGTGACTCTATGTTCCTTTGTTGTTATAGTCTTTTCTTTATGAACTTATGTTGATCGATCAACTCAATGAATCTACTTTACCTTTGCATTGGTTCTTCAAACTTTTTTTACATATTCTTGCTTATTTCTTGGATGACTCTTTGCATGGTACTTATATAAGCATTTTTCTTTGACTTTTTCTTTTTCTTTTCTGAGCGATTTTATTATATCAGAATTAACAATTTCTCCATTCGACTAGGCCTCCAACAATCAATATGACTATTGTACCGAGGAATTTACTAAGGTTCCAATTATGCCTTATATAAATGCAGCCATACAAATTCATACTTTCTTTTGTTTTATTTTAATGTTTACTAATGCTTGCAATAAGCATTGTGACTTGCCATTTGTTAACTTACTTTTGCCTTCATTTGATCATTGCTTCATGATAATCCCTTTTTTTATTATAATAAAGAGTCTATGGGATTCATTTAGAATTTATTCATGCCAAGGGATTTGCTCGAATATAAATTATGCTGAAAGATCTGCTCAAACTTTACTTGTATCGAAGGATCCACTTGGGTTTTTTATTATATCGAGGGATTTGCTCAAGTTTTAATTATGCCTAGAGATCTGCTCAGGCTTTTCTTATACTGTGGGATCTACTCATGCTTTTCTTGTACCAAGGGATCTGCTCAGGTTTCAATTATGTTAAGAGATCTGCTCGAGTTTTAATTATGCTTAGGGTTTTACTCAAACTTTAGAAACACATAATAGCATAATCAACCTTCTCATTTCATTGTTTTGAACACACAATTAGACTTATAGATAATACTTTCTCAAGTGTGCTGCATTTCATGTTTGTGGCAAAGGCTTCCCTTGAATAGTCTCCAGCTGATAGGCCCTATCAAGTAAGTTCTCTTGTATTTTGAACAGCCCTTCCCATGTAGCTACCAACTTTCCTTCGATTTGCGCCTTTCATGGTCAGTTTGCTCTTCGCAACACCAAATCTCCCTTGATGAATGTTTTACTTTTCATTCTTTTGTTTGCAATTTGAGTAATCTTTATTTTATACCTCTCATTTTGAAGGTGGGCCATTTCCTTTATTTCCATCAGTATATTGAGTTCCTCTTTTCTCTTTTTTTCATTTTTTTTGCAACTTAAACCTTTTCCTCCACTCAAAGCATTGCCCCAGCTCTACTAGTAGCATGGCCTCACTTCCATAAGTAAGCCTAAAAGGAGTCTTTCTCATAGCCTTATGTACAATCATTCTATAAGACCATAAAACACTTGATAACTCTTTGACCCATTTTCCTTTGGCCTTATTCAACCTCTTTCATAACCTATCATTCATTAGTTCAGCTTGTCCGTTCAACTGAAGTTGCTTAATAGAGGCAAATTTTTGTTTAACCCCTAGCCTTCATTTTGAAATGTGTGAAATTCATATTTTCATAATAGGTGCATAGATATGAATATACCTTAGGTAAAACTATCACCACCACTACATACTTCAACTGGCTGGGTGTAATTGGGAAAGTCCTTCATAGATCCATACCCCACTGATCAAATGGCTAAGAGATGAAAACAAACACTTGGTGGACTATCGGTTGTCTATACACATTTGCAAATCTCTAGCACTTATTACAGTTTCACGTAAGCTCTAAAGCATCTTGCTTCATTTTTGGCCAAAAATATCCTAATCGAATGGCTTTTAATGCAATCACTGCTCCTACCATATAAGATCTGTAAATGCCCTTATGAAGTTCCCTTAAAACATAATCTACTTTGCTCGGATAGAGGGATCACAAAGACAGCAAAATGAATCCTTTTTTGTATAGCTGCCTTTTTTCCACAAAAAAATGTGTTGCTCTGCGTTCAACTTTTTTGGCCTTTTTCCTCTCCTCTAGTAATCACCCCTCTTCTAGGAACATCATGATCGAGGTCAACCACGATACCCCATACTCTGTATGCATTATCTCATCCATGTAAAAAGGTTACAATGTTTCTTGAATTACCATTTTATTATTCACTACAATTTTAGTGCTAGCCAACTTGGCTAATGTGTTTGCTCACTTATTTCCTCCCTCAGGATTCTTTTTAGCACCATACTGAAACCTCCTAACAAGCTTTAAGCTATATTTGCATATTTTCCTAGTGTTAGCTCCTTCACCTCATAGTCCTTTCTAACTAGAGCAATTACCAACTGATAATCATTTAGGACTTTCAGGGATTGCGCCCTACCTTTTTTGCTAGCTTCAACTAGCTATTAATGCCTCATACTTTGCTTGGTTATTTATTGCTTTGAAATCAAATTTTAGTGAATATTCTAAAACTAAATCTATAGAACCTTCCATAATCACCCATGCTCTATTGCTTTTACTATTCGACAAACTATACAATGTCTACATTGGGTCATCCAAACTAAGTTCCTCTATTCTAGCTAACAGTTCCTCCATTATAGCTAACTCCACCACAAAATCTACTAACACTTAAGCCTTTATCACTTTTCTACTTTTATATACAAGTCTATATTCTGACAATTCCATTGCCTAAGCTATTATCCATCCCGCTAGGTCAGCTTTTATAATATTTTCCTAATTGAAGCATTTATTTGAATGACGATTTGATAGCTCTAGAAATAGGGTTTCAATTTCCTGGCTATTATCAATAGGGCAAATGCCAATTTTTCTATTTTCTGGTACCTCACCTCGACACTGTGTAGTGTGTAACTTGTGAAGTATATCGATCTTTACTCTTTCTCACTTTGTCATATAAAAACCAAGCTCACCACTTCTATTGTAGTTGCTAAATATTCGTAGAGAGTTTCATCCAATTATAGGTGGCATGGCTAAGAAATTTTTTTAAATCTTGAAAAGCTTGCTCACAGTCATTAGTCCATTCAAAGCTTCTAACATTTTTAAGAAACTTAAAAAAATAGGTATCTACTGACCTAGACATAAACCATGCAAGGGCCGCTACCCTTTCATTGAGCATATGCACTTCCCTTAGAGTTATTGGGCTTCGCATGTTGATTATTGCTTGGCACTTGGAGCGGTTGGCCCACTGCCTCGTTTGGTGATCATGAATCCTAAGAATTTTCCCACTTTTACCCCAAATGCACACTTCTTTGGGTTTAAACTCATCCAAAACTTTTTCAGTGTTCCAAAAGTTTCTACAAGATCTTGCTAGTACTACTCTAGACTCCTTGACTTAATTATCACGTCATCCATATACACTTCTATATTTTGGCCTATTTTCTCTACAAAGGTTTTATTCATCATCCTCTGATATGTTACCCTTGAATTCTTTAAATTGAATGACATAATCCTATAGTAGAAAGTTCCCTAATTTGTAATGAACATGATTTTGGTTTCTTATCTAGATACATCTTCAATTGATTGTACCCCAAAAATACATCCCCAAAACTAAGGACTGTAAAACCTACAACACTGTCCATTAATTGATCTATGTATGGGAGAAGATATGAATTCTTTGGGCATGCCTTGTTGAGGTCCGTGAAATTTACACATATCCTTAGCCCTTTGTGGCCTTTTTTACCAAGACTACATTCACCATCTAGGTGGTGTGCAAAATCTCCTTGATGAACCTTGCACCCAATAACTTATCTACCTCTTTCTTTATCACATTTGGTCACTTAGGACCATGGTTCCTTCTTTTCTTTTTTTTTTTCGTTGAACGAGCTTAACACTTGGATCGATTGATGCCTTATAATAGGCCACTTCTGGATCAATTCCTAGCATATCAACACTCATCCATGCAAACACCTCACTATGATTCTGTAAAAGTTCTAAGAGCCGATCTTGGTCTTCCCCCTTCAAGTTTGCCCTAATTTTCACTGTTCTCTTATCACCGTCCCCAAAGATTCATACTTCCTCCACTTCTGCACCTGACTTTATTTAGCCAGGATTATCTTACCAAACGTCAAGTAGTGTAGCATTAATAATTCGACATTCACCTATCTTTCCATCATTTGGAATTAACTTTGTCTTACACTTATCACCTAAAGTTTTAGCTAAACTAGCCATATAACACTTTCGGGCAACCTGGTAATCACCTCGTACCTCTCCAATTCCTCCTTCCATTGGGAACTTCATTAACAAATGGGGAGTAGAGATAATGACCCATGCTTAATTCAGAGACAACTAACCCAAGATATCATTATAAGCATTATTGGGCATTGCCACTATAAGGAACATAACATCCAAATTCTTCATTAATGGTCATGTCCCTAATGTTAATCTGAGGGTCACTGTTCCCTTCACTTGCACCTGTCATCTGATGTAACCTACCAAAACACCTGTGTGAAGTTTATACATATTTTGGGGAATATTCAAAGCATTAACAGTGTGTGGATATAAAATGTCAATGGAACTTTCTTGGCCTACTTAGTTCTCTTAACAATGAAGTTATGCAATAGAGCCAAGATAACCACTGGATCATCATGATCCTTGTCAATTTCCCCAAAGTCTTCTTCCATGAAACAAATTTGCTCATATTGCTCCTTTCTTGGCTTTTTTGTTATAGCCATTACTGCTCTCAGATGCTTTTTCTTGGCATTACCAGATGTTCCTCCCTCCCCCCCATAAACCCTCTAGCTATTGTTTCTATTATCCCCAAGATAGGGGAAGTTGATTTAATCTACTTGCCATCTGATCGACTAGGGCATGGAGACCACTCCCTTTCTCACTCATCCTTCTTCCTTTCTTCCTTTGAAACTTCTTGTATTTTGACAAATGGCCCCATCTTATTGAAACTTTGATCTCATCCTTCAAGGTGACATATTTGTCGGTGTTGTGACCATAGACTCAATGAAACTTGCAAAACTTAAATTTATTTGTTGGAGGGAACTTCCTATGCTTTTGTAGTGGAAACTTCATAAGTTAGCTATTCGCACATCTTGCACTATGCTACTAATTAGGGGAATTCATCAATTCATATCTATCAAACTGCCTTTGTAAGGGTCCTTTCTTCCACTCGAGAGGTCTATCTCTAGAAAACATGCCATTTGATTGAGTACATTCTACTTGCCACCGAGCTATCTCAACTTCCTCTACATTAATGTGTTTTTCTTCCCTAGCCAAGAGTTTTGAAAGAGAGATGGCAGAGCACTTGGCTAGAAAGAGGGAAAAATGACCCCGAATGAAGGCTTGCACTAATATGATGAATGGTGAGCTAAATGTTTTTTCAAAGTCTCTCACTATCCCTGCTGGAAGTTTACTAGAGTAGCTGAAGGCTTCCTTCGGGCTTAACTGGTAGCAAAATGTGTCAAAAATGCCTCTGCAAGCTGGCAAAAATTGTTGATCGACTACCAAGGAAAGGTGGTAAACCACTGTAAACTAGCTTTCTTAAGAGTGGTGGAGAAAGCTTTGTACATTATAGCATCCGAAGCACTAAAGATCAACATTGATGCCATGGAAAGCCTCTTGGTGGTCTTAAGGATCAGTCGTCCCATCATACAGTTCTATATGCATTGGCAGTTTGAAGTAGGTAGACAATAAAGTGGCCATGACAATCGTAGAAAATGGGTGACTCTCCTCTTGGCAAAAAGATAACTGTCTAGAAGTTTGGGTGAGATCTATGGTATGGTTAAGTGGATCATGAGGCTCATAAGTATGAAGCATATGATGGCAGGCCTTTGCCATCTACAACAAGGGAAAAGAAACGTTAGGGACAAATGGCCCAATGGAGGTCTGCACTTAGGTGGTTTGTATGACATGGAAACACAGACTTGAAATAAGATGATCACCAGTTACTATAGGCAAAGTGAGGGTTAGAATAGAAGGTTGCTACCGTAGGGGTGGTGCAAGGGGAAATTGGAGTTGTTGAGTTTGTTGAAGCTTAGGAATGTGATTTGGTGGGACTGTTGGTGGCATGACTAGGTTAACTTCTTGGACAATAGGAGTTGGAGAGACAAGAGGTGGCAGAGGTAGAGTGGATTGCACTCAAGCACGATGGAAGGCATCAAATTCTTCACACAACTAGTGCATTTGCTTTGCCAATGCATTGTGCTCAAGCTCGACAATAATTCGGCGAGCCTCCTCTACCATCCAATCCCTGTGGTGATCACTTCTAGTTCACTCACAATGATGACATAGCTCGAGAAGATTGTTAATGAGATTGACGAGATATTATGATGGTTGGGAAAGCCATAAATGACTCCAAATGAAGCTCTTTTTTGGATATGGTTGATCGGCAAAGCGTTGAAAGACCAGACAATGACTTGCAAACACAGAGAAGTTAGCCATATACAACGGAAATGGTTTGCCAAGTATGCTCTGACAATCAAGTTAATATTTCAGTAGAGTTTTAATAAGTGTACAAAAGATGACTTGAAGATGGATACTTGTTGGTATTTATAAGAGTTGGGTGTGTGATTTAGTATATTCCTGAGCGAATGCTATAACGTGTCTGCAATGCATTGATAACGTCAGTAAGAATCTCGCTAAATGATTGTTAGTGTCACATTGTTCATCTGTGCTTGTCATGTGTTAGTTGAGCAGTAGATACTTTAAAGTTCTCAATTGACCCTTTGTCTAAGGTCATTCAACCAAATGGAGTAGCCAACCAATTGGAGGGAACTTGTGTCGAGTGCTAACATCTCACCTTGTTTAGATTGATCAGCTAATGATCAAATGACCAAAGACTATAAACTATTTTAAGCTGTGTCACTTTCCATTCATTGTTTTTGTTGTTAAGGCTTCAAAAGACTTCTAAAAATATGTTTTGTCTCTCACTGTGAATTACATTTTCTTGAGATTCTCAGACAAAGAAAAAGTAATTTAAAATTTTATTTGAAGAAGAGAGTTATAAAGTGGTATGATTCTTCCTATGTCGTTTTGCTTAACAGTTTTAGAGAAAAAATTTCTTGTCCTCCATTATTATGGCTTGGGCTCTTTAAGTAAGCACGATGGATTAAGCACATACTGTGAAACCAGTTAACCACTGAAAAAGGAAAGCGTAAAGCCACGATGTATATGTCAAAACGTCGGGAAACGATCAATTCAAACAGGTACAAAACGAAACGCAAATGGTTGTGGGGTTAAAATAGAATTTGTTAAAGATTTTTATTATATTATAATATCTAAGAGATTATATGTGAAAGTTCTTGAATAAATTAGAAAAAAAATTGAGAACATTTTTTTTTTTATATATTTTATCAAGGTTTGGGTGGCTAAAGTCTTCCAGAGACACATGAGGCTTCGCCTCAGAGTTCAAGATGGGATTTAGCAAGTGTTTGGTCAATAAAAAAACTATTTTTTTAATTTTTTTTATTTGATTAAATAACTTTTTTTTCCTATTTTAAAGGTGCTTAGTGTACTAATTTTTTAGAAAAAATACTCTCTTTTAAAAAATTACTCCAGGTAATGTATACTTATTATAATAGAACTTTTAATTAATTTTTTCTAATTTATCTCTTTTCTTTTGATTAGTTGATAGTTCATGTACTAATAAATTAGAAACCCTTATTTTCAATTTTTTTTAATATCATACTATTTATAATACTTTTTTTTTCAAAAAGTCAAAAAGGACAAAAAAAATATATCATTGTATATTTGACATAACTCATTAATTGAACATAAATAAATAAAAATAAGTTGATAAATAAATAAATACATATATGATGTCATAAAATATAATTAATTAAATTTTAAGTAATTTTATTTTTATTTTTGATATTTTAATTACATCAATATATTTTGATTTTAAAATAAATATGAATTAATTTATTTCATATATTATTTAATAATAGTAACGTGCCATTTTATATTTATAAGTAAATTTAATAGCTAATTTCATTAAACATTTCTAATTCAATTAGTTAACTTATGAGATTTCCGCTAACAACTAGTGAAATAATTAATTTATTAATTATTAGTTAGCTTATTAGCAATTTTAGTTAAACGAAATTTTAAAAATTGATGGGTGGTTGTTCATGTGGCGGCACAAGGAGGTGGTTACAAATTTTTTTTCTCTAAATGAAAATCATGATTTTGTTTCTGTTAATTAAATTTTTTGTTTTAGATTTTTTAGTTTTCATGGATTAAATTAAAATTACAAAATAACTTGCTAAAGAAAGTAAATTTATACGCATCTCTTAATTTTATTAATAATGAACTTTTAATACCAGGTGTTTAAGAATTACCCTCAGAAACCTCCATAGAGATGACAAGACTTAGATCATCATCTACGAATTCACATTGACTTTATATTTTATAAAAAAAAATCTTTTATTTATTTTTAAATAAAATTTTATATAAATGGATAAATAAATATTTATAAGTTGGCCCAAAATGACTCTTATTTACAAATTCAATAAAGAGTAATGCTATTTACACTTCCCTGTATTTATTCTCCTCACTTTTTTTTCCATATCAGGGAAAAAAATATTTTTTATTTGTAAAAAAGAAAGGATTGAGTCACAATCTTCAATGGATATTGTGAAGGACGCAGAGCCAGAGATTACAACAGAAGCAAGCAAGCTAAGTGTAGAGACTAGTCATGTATCCAATGATATCAAGAAGACTCCAACTCACTCTAAAATTAAAAAATTCCGTTTTTCACCTCCATCTGGCTTAAAACATCCACCTTTGGCCTTAAACATTAGGTCAATGCTATCAAGAAGAATGCTCTCATTCTTGACTATTCTTTGTGTTTTGATTTATAGCAAGTGCTCTACGTTCTAATGAATGTTATCTATTTAAGAGTAAAATGGTTTTTATAATAAACATCTAGAATAATAATTTCATTTGTCATTTCTAACTTTTCATTTACTTAATTCTCTAAATTGTGTTGTTTTTCTTTTATTGTGTTTGTTTATAATTTATTTCTTTTTGTTTGAGCATATTCAGTTCAAAGGATTTAGCTCAATGAATAAAATATGAATGAGTCTTGAAATGTTTGCTTACACAACAATTGACTATTTTTTAGTGTATACTCAAAATTACTAAATATAACTTGCTTTATTCATTTAGCAACTGAGTACGTGATATTTATTGTACACACACTCAATTTATGCACAATCCTGACAAAGATAATTTTTACAATTTGGTTATTTGGTAAGCCCGAATTCAATGACAAAAACCTTACATATGAGAATATTGTGTTTGAAATGTTTGTGTAAAGAGCAATTTTCTTGAGTAGTTTATTTAGAAAAAAAATGTTTTTAGTAAAAGAATTAAGTAATTTACAGAAGATGCTAGGTTTAAATCTCTATGCCTACCATTCTACCAAAGAAGTAAGGTGTTTTGGTATGTAGAATTTTTTTCAAATTAGGCTTTATGAAAAAGAAAAGCAAAGGAATGACAAATTTTTGTTGCAGGTGATGAAATAAAAGGAAAAGCAATAAATGACATTTCATCTACTTTTGTTTTTACAAAATTCGTGATATCTCTGTCCATTTTCCTTAAATAATTTTGGTTTCTTTTAATTTAAACAAATTATTAGTGAATAATATTGAGACTAATAACTTGGATATAATGATATGATAAAACTGATACATTACAATAGTTGGGCCTTAACCTTAAACCTAAATCTACCTCCTATAAAATTGATACATCACATTAGTTGCACCTTAACTCTAAACTCAAATTTACCTACTTATCATGCTAGACAGAGTGAGGAAGAGGAATGGCGAGTGCCATGGGGTAACCATTTTTTACAATTGACATTAGAACATAGTAAGTCCACTAACAGTCTTAAACAAATTTTAGCTCACAAAAATTAAGTTGGAAGGAAGAAGACGAAGCAAATGTAGCCATTGCAAAAGAATAAGGATGGTGGCTTTCACACACATTTCTCACCATTGTTCCCGCTTCAACAAATCTCATTTTCCTTTTGGAATGACTTTAATGGGAGAGCAAGAAAAAGGGTTTTGAAGTGCCTGGATTAGACTAACCTCACTAAAGGGACAACTTGATTAGTCTCTTACTGATCTTGCTATCCTAAACGATAAGGTTTGTTGAGTGTCAACTCAATTGACCTTATCGTCTAGGGTGGTGAGCTCAGTAAGAGACTAACCAAGCTATACCCCCTACAAGGTTGATGTATCTAAGGTGGTGAGCTCAATAAGAGACTGACCAAGCCGTACCCGCCTATAAGGTTGGTGTAGCTTGGGCAAAAAAATAAAAAGGTATGCTAGAACAAACCAAGACATTAAGGAGATTAGTTTCCAAACTAGGGCGATTTGAGAATTAAGAGTGTCTAAATGGGTATTTTGGTTAAAAAACCTTTGTATGGGGCAAGTGTGTGGAGGGGATAGGTTGTTGAGTGCGTGAACACAATGTCTATCGGTGGCAAATGGATGAATTTGAATTGGATTAATGGATAGATTATTATTGAATTTTTATGAATTTATGGTCAATCTAAAATTTGAAATAGATTATAAATGATTAATGTAAAAGATGAGACCCAATCTGTCGATTTATTCATAAAATATTATTGTCTTTTATTATTTCTATTGTCATTATTTTTATGTTCACTACAACCTTGGTCATTATTGCTTTTGCCACTACAATACAAAATAATTTTTTCCTATTAGAAATTTTAAATTATATTTTCACATATCTTTCAAAATTTTAATCCATCTCTACCCTATAGTGGAACAAGAGTCATTTTCTCTATTCATAACTCTTAGAGTCTACTCAACATCATATGTCATTGTTCAAATTTATGAAATTTTAACATACATTGAATAAAGCCAAAAATCATTTAATAATCTAAAGTTCACTTTACTTTAAATTCAGAAATTTTTAAACAAAAAAGAACTATATAAGGAGCTCTGCAATTTCAACTTACTAGAACTTAGCACTTGTAGCAACCAAAAGCTCAATAAAAAGGTATTATATATGGCAACAAATGGAAATTTTACTCAATACAAATGTAATACCTTAATAAATGGAAATAAGAAAAATAGAATAAATATATTTTTCCTATGGACTAAAGTGAAAAATCTATAATCTCGTTGGGGCAGAAATGGAATTTTTCCTTTATGCAGGAAGACTTTGTTGAAGTTTCCATCAGCTCAATGGGGTCAGAGTGTAAAATTGCCATTTTGCTTTATATTATAGACCCCCCTTTCCAGTCGGTCTCTTTCTCACTCGAGCTTCTCAAGACTTCTTGTATCTTTGGCATTTTTCTTCCTTCTTCTCCGTCAGCACTGCTCTTCTCTGGTCAGTTTTCGACAACCATTCGACGTCTTTCCCTTCTTCGGTGTTATTCCTAAAGGTTTCCGGCATAGTCCTCTTCCTCGAGTGCATAGCTTCTTCGACCTAAAGTTTCTGCTGGCTATTATTGCTATGCTCAACCGATTGGCTTCTGCTCCACTTAGCAAGCTCGGTGTCACTTGACCACCTCTTTGGCAGCTCTTTTCTTTTCTTGGATCAACTCTGGTAGCGGTAGTAGCTCCTTGCTCTTTTGTTTCTACAGTATTCAATCAGTCCTTCCCTTAGTTGACTGACGAAGTTTCCGCTGACAGTGGAGCTCCTCACCGGCACTTTGAAGGCTAGTGAGTATTCCTAAATCATAAAATTTATTTTATAGCAACCCTCTAATTAGATTTCAAGATATCTATTTGAAGCCCTAGTATAAAATTGATGATGAAAGATGGAATTTCTATTGTTGTGTTGCTTCAAAATTACTACAACAGAATTATTGAGTTCATCAACATACAAATTTTGGAAGTTCCAGTTAATTTTCAATTAGGATATTCTAGAGAGTGTTTAAGGTGAGTAAACATTCCTCTTCACTTGAGAATCCTATGCAAATAGATAATATAACTTTATTATATTAAATATTATAGATTCTTTATAAACATGAGATTTCTATATGTATTAAAATGATTTTTAAAGTACATCTATATGTTGTGTGTATACTGGAATTGCCTTGCTATGTTGGAATTCTATGTTTTTATCTTGTTTTACACCATTGAAATTGATGATGTTTCTTTTCTACATAGTGAACGAACATTAAAACACATAAGCAGATTTTTGTATGTTTGATAAATATTGCTTACCCGTGTCAAAATCTTTATGATATGCGATGTAAATTGAATATGAATGTCATACTGGATCCATTGATGAATTGGGTGGTGACCCTCAAGTGCACTTGGGAATATGTAAATTCCCCAGGCAGGAGTGGATAAGGATGGAAGTGTATGGAGATGTTTAGATTGTTCATGAGCACCCAGTAGACATGTCGGTTGGCTTATCATAATGATTACGCTATGTTATGTTAGTTACCTGTTGTAATTGTTCATTAGGAATCCAATAGTATGTTTTATTATATTGGGTTTTAATGAAAATTTAAGAAAGTTACTACTTTTTCTCTTGTTTATTACTATGATGTCAAATATCAAGTTTTTCATTAAATAGTTTTCTTTCTGAATTACAGTTTTAAAATGTGTAATGAGATTATGGTTGTAGAGCGGGTAAGCACATCTACACGATTATATTCGTAAATTATATTTATATATATGCTAAATTATATTTATATATATGCCCTTGAACATGGTTTCAAAAATGGGATTTTTGGGTGATCATAGGTTTGCTCATTGAGTTTCAATGAAACTCACTCTCTCTTTTGTCCTATTTTTCAGAGCCCTAGGATTCTCCTTCTATCCTTCCATCACATCTAGATTTAGAATCTGCTCCTTGAGTGAGTAGATCACCTGTGTGGAGCTTACAAGTATACATATGGTGGAGTTAATGGTAGTTGATAAGATGCATTGTAAATATATAAGTATGTTGTCTAGTTGCCTAGTAGAACAGGGATGATTTAGCTTGGGCCATTATTTTATTTTTGTTTGTGTTGCATAGGATACATAGGGCATGTAGCCTTTTTTGTGTGCATGTAGACCTTGGGCCCAGATGTAGGAAAAATAGTGGAAATTCTATCGGATTTTTGATGGAATTATTTATAAATGTTAAGACATGTATTTATAAAATTGTGAATATTTGATATAAATTGCATTGTCAAGCTTTTAGGAGGTTTCCTACTGGTGACCTCTTACGTCGGTCACATTCTATAGGTTAGGGAATGAGAAAGTTAGTATCAGAGCATGGTCTAGGATTTAGGTACATGATAGAGATCTCCAATTTCCATCACGAGATAGGCATACCAAGTTTATGTTAGTGCGCTTGGGAGCACGACATATAAATAAGGATATGCTAATGCCCCCATCATAAATGTATACCAGTAATTTCTGCATTCCTCTAAATTTTTGATTTCATAAGCGTGTATGTTGATTTCTATCTAAAGTCAATCTTCTTGTTTAAATATAGGATAATGCCTCCTAGAATGTGTTTTCCTAGCAGATGTCGAATGGAAGAAGTGTCCGGAGAAACACCTTAACTATCATCTTCTTCACAAACTATCCCCTAGGACTAGGGCAGAACTAGAAGTAGAGGTAAAACTACATGAAGAGAAACTCAAGTAGAGAGCTCCCGCTTTGAATCTGGAGCTCCTTCCACATCAGGAACTTCAACTGGTCCTTCTTCTTTTGAGGCTCCATCTTGGTTTGCAAAGTTTAGGGACTTAATGGTGGATTTCATGAGTGAGATGACCCATCAAGGGACTCAAAATCAAGGAAGGGGGCCAGAAACCCAAATGCCTCCACCCCTCCACCTTTTGTTATAGATTTATCTAATTATTTGAAGGAATTTCAAAAACTCTAACCCCTAAGATTCTTGAAAATTGGGTCAGAAATGGAACCCCTTGCATTCCTAAGCTAAATTGAACAGTTATGGCAAGCCCTGAAATGCCTAGAGGAAGTACAAGTGCAACTGGTTGGATACTAGCTGGATGATACTACTGCCACTTGGTTTCAAGGTTGGGAAGGTCAGAGATCTTTAGGAGGTGAGGCAATCACTTGGGAAGCTTTCCGTATGGCCTTTTTACAATAATTCTTTCTTGCTAGACAGCAATTTGTGAAGATGCAAGAATTTCAAATTTTAAAATAGGGGGATTATCGATCTTGGAATATGCTAGTAGGTTCCTTCACCTTTCACAATTTATGAGTAGCATGATTTCTAATGAGCAAGAAAAAACTTGGTGGTTTATGAGTGGACTTAATGACCGATACTCCAATGCCATACCATTCACTCAGGATACTTCTTATGAACAAGTTTATAATAGGGCTCTTCAGTTAGAAGGAAGGCTTAGAGAAAGAAGCCAGGGTAGAAAAGCCCAAGGAGGCTCAAGAAAAAAATCTAGAACTCAAGATTTTAGTGGGGATACTAGGGGACAAAGATCCACAGCCTCGAGTACGCTCTATTCTAGGTGACCTGTAGGCACCTTAGCTCCTAGTCATTTTTCTTCTGGGGAATTTAGTTCCCGTCCTATCATCTCAACCAGATCTGGGACCCCAAGGTCATGCCAAACTTGTGGAAAGCATCATTCTGGGCCCTGTAAGCAAGGAACTAGAGCTTGCTTTGGATGTGGCTAAAAAGGCCACTTTGCTAGGGATTGCCCTAAATTGTCCACTTCTTCGGGTGGCATCTAGCTTGCAGGTACATCAAGTAGTACCCCATCTACCAGGCCCTCTGTACTTGGATCTACTACTAGAGGAGGTAGTAGAGGGTCTGCCAGTAGGGCCGTGGCAGGGGTTAGAATACTACTGCTCAAGTTTTTACCTTGACGAGATAAGAGGCATAGGCTCGAATGTAGTGGTTACAAGTACTTTGATTGCAGACTCTATTTCTGCTTAGGTTTTATTTGATTCAGGTGCGACACATTCCTTCGTATCTACTTATTTGGCCCTGTAATTGGTGAAATCTCAACAACCTCTAGAATCACAACTGTTGGTATCTACTCCTCTGGGGTAGACATTAACAGACTGTGAAATGATCTCTTCTTGTGAAATTAAAGTTTGTGGAATAGTTTTGCCTACTAATTTGATTATATTAGACATGATAGATTTTGATATTATTTTGGGCATGGATTGGTTATCCATTTACCATGCATGTGTTGATTGTCATAATAAGTTGGTCAGCTTCCACACTCTAGATAGAGAAGTTCTTATATTCTAGAGAGATAGGGGAAATGCCTCTGTCAACCTAATCTCTACCTTACATGCCAGCAAAATGATAAAAAGGGGATGTGAAATCTATTTAGCATACGTTTGAGACACTAAAGCAACAAGATTGGAAGCTAAAAGTGTACCAGTGGTTCGGGAGTTCAAAGATGTTTTCTTGGAAGAATTACCTGGGATGCCACCAGAACGAGAAATTGAATTTTGCATTGATGTGATTCCTAGGACTGATCCTATTTCCATTCCTCCTTACCATATAACACCAGCTGAATTAAAAGAGCTGAGGGTACAGTTGCAAGAATTACTAGACAAGAGTTTTATTTGTCCCAGTATTTCCCCTTGGGGAGCCTCGATGCTATTTGTAAAGAAAAAAGATGGAACCTTGAGACTCTGCATTGATTATAGGCAATTAAACAAAGTCATCGTGAAGAATAAGTTCCCGTTACCTAGGATTGATGATTTGTTTGATCAACTTCAAGGTGCTCAATATTTCTTAAAAATTAACTTACGATATGGCTACCGTCAACTATGAATCCAGGATGAGGACATTCCAAAAATAGCTTTTCAGACTCGGTATGGCCATTATGAATTCTTAGTGATATCCTTTAGGTTGACTAATGCCTCCGCAATCTTTATGGATTTAATGAATAGGATTTTTATACCCTACCTGGATCAGTTTGTGATTGTGTTCATTAATGATATTTTGGTGTATTCTCCTTGTTAGCCTTAGAGTTTGTTAGATTAGTAAGACTCTAAGTTATATTGGTTTTGAATGTTGAAAAAGCAAATTTTAGCTAACAATATTTTTAGTGTGTTGAATTTATTTTTCAGGAATTTTGATTTAAGAACTGTGAAAAGTTCAAGATTAAGTGTTGTAATATTTTGTACTTCAATAGGATTCTATGTAAATAAACTAAAACAGTATTTGATCCAGTTATTTTTAGACAATTCATTTTTAAAAAAGAAAATTCTACTACATACTTCGATGTAACATTGATGTACTGAAGAACCATGAAAGATCTTTATAAACCAATCGAAGTCACTTCGATGTATTCAAATAAAACTTCACAGTTAAATCGATGTTACTTCAACGTATGAACAAAAATCTCATTAATAAATCAATGTCACTTGGATGTATCGGCCAAAAATCATTACTGAAAGTTTGGAAATTTGTCTGCTTCGATGTATAAATCAATGTATGGCTTCAAATAACGCGTTACACATCGAAGTTACATCGATGCATTAGTTAATAATAGACCATAATTGATGTTACATCGATATATAAACTAGAAAATCATTTTTTCGTTACAGACGGTTATGGCAGTTATTCTAATTCAATCACCACTTATAAATACAAGATTTTCACATATCTTTTTATATCTTTCAAGTGTGAAAACTGATTAAGAGAAAAACGCTCAAATTACTCCAGATTCTTCAAAGCTTTTCAATTCTTCTGGATCAACACTATTTCAAGTTTATCTAGTTCTGTTTGAGAATTTCTTCTCAAATGATTGGTATTGTAATCCAATTCTTTTCTTAATTCTATTTTGTTT
>JANHAO010005470.1:0-22604 GCA_026873985.1 Saraca asoca | reverse complement strand
ATTTCTTGATGTAACACAATTGTAGCTTGTAATTAATGCATGTAACTCCTCCTTCCTCTATAAATAGGATTGCATTGTTAAAAGAGGAGGAGGCCAACAACTTTGTAAGCAGAAATTCTGCTAAAATCATTTCTATATTCATTAATAAAAGTTTCAGCCATGGACGTAGTGTCTGGTGCCGCTTAGATTTAGTTGAACTACATTAAAAACACTACATCTCTCTTTCCTTTTTCCTTTCAGACCATCTCCTCTAACACTTTAGAAGCAGCATTGGCTCCCTGAACTTTCTCCTATTGGCCGGATTTCGAGACCCTCTGTACAAACCAAAATCCAATGTCAACATTTGGGCACTGTCTGTGGGGATCACGTGCTCTCTGAAGTCTCCATTGAGGCATATCAATGGCTAGAGGAAGAATTACTCGGAGCTCAACCACTCCAGCCCTCCAGCTGATGGACACTCCCGCTATAGGGGCTCACCAGCAATCCACTGCTGCTCATAATACTCAAAAGGCACCAATGCCCGGCCAACCTTATCTAGCGCTCGAGAGCACAATAAGAGAACTGGCGGAAACCATCAAAGCACTAGTGTAGGCCCAAGTTCAGAGCACACAGAGACAAGAAGAACTCATAGCATAGCTCTAGCAACTTCACAAAGAGGCTTAAAAAGAAACTCATGAAGATCATGACAGTCAGCAACCAGGGGGGTCGTAATGAGCAGGAAGCTCCACCCCTCAGTCTAAGACGCAAAATCGGACAATGGAGGAGATCCTTTGAAGGCTCGAACGGCTAAAAGAGCATCTACAGCCTAAAGCCATCAGCCACGTTATGAGGAAAGCTCTCCATTTTCTATGGAGATTAAGACGTGACCCCTCTCACAGAAATTCAAAGTGCCTGCGATCTCATTGAACGATGGGAACAGCGACCCAAGTGATCACCTGGACGCGTTCAGTACCCAAATATACCTCTGAACAATTGACCCCCTAGTGAAGTGCTACGTCTTTCCCACCACATTAGGGGGAATGCCTCAGACTTGGCTCAGGCGCCTCTTAGCTCACAACATTGACAGCTGGGAGGAATGCCAAAGGAAATTCGTTCACCAATACCGAGTGCTGAAGAAACAACTTGCACCCCCTTGCCATCTCACAATGATTTTCCAGCACAAGCATGAGCCACTCAAGGACTATGTAGCCTGATCCAGGCATGAGGCTAACTCCATGGAAAATCCCTCAGAGGAGGGCATTCTAACAGCAATTTCAGTGGAACTTTGCAAAGACAGAAAATTACACCGAAGCCTCTACAAGTCCCCAGCTCGAAACCTCACTAAATTCTACGAGTGAGCCACTAAACAAATAAAATGGGAAGAAACCTTCAAAATGGAGGAATCCAAACATAAAGCGGGCCATAGTGATCTCATCACAAGCAAAAAGAGAGGTAGCAAGAGTCACAACGACCCTGCTCCTCATTTCACGAGAAAGGCGAAACCTCAGCGACCTGAAGGCTGCTTTGAAAGCTATAGCATCCTGTCAGATACGCAGGATAGAATTTTTGCCACAAAAAAAAATAATGAGGACTTTGGAAGGCCCAGATCGATGAGAGCCACTGCCAAGTCCAGGGATCTAAGCAGATTCTACACTTACCATAATGATGCTGGACACACCACCTCAGAGTGTCGAGTACTGAAAGATTCCATAGAAGAGCTCATCAGAAGAGGCCGACTATAGGATTATGTGGTAAGACCATCAGGATAGCGCACTTAGTAGGCTCAACGAGTTGTCATCCAAGAGCCTAAGCCCTCAATCAAAACCATATTCTGATCCTATAATGCTCATCTGTTATCAATGGTGACTAATTGTATCAACTGTTGTATGCTGAACCAATGAAGACTGCCAACTAGTCGAGCATTGTTTAGACAGAAAGTTTTCACTTCAACATTGCAAAGATTCATCTAGAGGTGAGATGGTGCAAGGCCCACCCCATCAATACATCCAAAATGAACCACATTCTATAAATTACAACCAAGGGAGTGAGTTCCCCGACAACAAAATAACTTCGGCAAATGGTTTTCACATCGCCATAATGACAACAAAATAACTTTGGTGAATGATTTTCGCCTCACCATAACAAAACTTTAGCAAATAGTTTTCACCTTGCCACAATGACAACAAAACAACTTCGGCAAATAGTTTTTACCTTGCCACAATGACAATAAAAAAAACTTCAGCGAATGGTTTTCACCTCGCCATAATGACAACAAAACAACTTTAGCGAATGGTTTTCACCTCGCCATAATGACAATAAAACAACTTTGGCGAATGGTTTTTACCTCGCCACAACAAAACTTCAGTGAACGATTTTCACCTCGCCACAATGACAAAAAAACAACTTTGGTGAATGGTTTTCACCTCACCATAATGACAACAAAACAACTTCAGCGAATGATTTTCACCTCGCCACAATGACAACAAAACTTTGGCAAACGATTTTCACCTTGCCATAATGAAAACAAAACTTTGGAGAATGATTTTCACCTCGTCATTGCAAAATAAAATCTTAGCCACTGATCCACTACAGCTCAAAGATGCTATAACTAAATTGTTGCAGCTTTCATGCAATTGACCGCCTGCAGCTCTCATGCGGGTGAATTGTCATGTCTCAAATGAGATTTCTCAAGCACAGCTTGCATGCGACCCCACTCTCATTCACAACAGATCGAGCAAATAGAAAGATAAAGCGCAGTTGATTGGCCAAAAGAGCATTTTATTGATCATCAGAGATTTACATACAGTGATGCAAGAAGCATCCATTACAACATTCAACAAGAAAGAAAAGCTCATACAGAAAAGGACCTCGTTCAGGGAGGCAAAATTACATGAAAAGAAGAAGTGCAGAAACAAAGGCAAGAAGCTTAAAGACCTGGCACAACCATTCCTACAAGAAGAGCAGAAGGCTGGTCATCAAGCTTGCACCTTCAAGAAGGATAGCCACTTCTAAGTTGTTGCTGCTTATATTCCTCTGGTGCGTCCCCCTAAGCCAAGCCCAAAGCAAATCAAAAAGTTGTAAAAGCTAGCTGGCCAGATAGCAGCACCATAAGCAATGCCTAGAGGAGGTGGCCTGAGATCAACACAAGATCCCCTAAGAGCCCGCAAAGCGGATCCTATGATGGGGCCATGTGCAATAGGCTATCCATGTCTCCTAGCAATCTGCAACAGGCCATCCATGTCTCAACAAGCTTCCTCGGAAGCTAAGGCACCAAAGCACGGGGCGCTCATCAGCCTCCTCCATTGAACCTCTCTGAGATGAAAGAGAAGAATGCCCCAGGCTATAAAAATACCCACTCGGCCTTTGAAGAATCTAGAAGGTATCCGACTTGATCTTCATCTAATGGCCTGAAACGAGCGACAACGCCATGCCAATGGCCAAAAATGGCAAACAGGAGAAAGTATGGCCTAAAGCAGAACAAAAAGACATCTAATATGACACTTCAGTCAAAGGAGGACACTGTCTGAAGATACGAATCAAGCCTTGGAAACTTACAACTCCCAATCCGCAAAGCAAACAAAGCGTTAGGGGGCTTATGTTATAGGTAAGAAATGGCTTCAAGAGAATGAGCCCCCCAGAGCACTACGAAGGCCGAGCCCTTCACCTCGCCAAGAGTGCCCAATAAGCTTCACTCTGCCCTTCGTCAGAAAGCTGTACATCAAAGTCATCCCGATACCATTTCATAGAGCAAGCCTCGCCTCACTCGTCGTAAGGCAGTAATGCAGTGAGGAAACCATGAAGGCCAACTTGTCAAGCAGTCCATTATCCTACTCAAATTCGTTACCTTGCTACAGCAGCATCAGGCTCACTACAGCATAATGACCCCAAGTCAGGAATCCCCACTCGGGATGCTCAACACCTCGCTTGGTAAAGTAGCACTGAGCAACGGATATAGATAGATGCAAGTCTACGGTGGACCAAGGGGGCCTACCCCATAACCTACATTCTGCAATAGCCGGAGTGTAGCCTTTTATTGCCTTTCTAATTTATTTCTTGATGTAACACAACTGTAGCTTGTAATTAATACATGTAACTCCTCCTTCCTCTATAAATAGGATTGCATTGTTCGAAAAGGAGGAGGCCAACAACTCTGTAAGTAGAAATTCTGATAAAATCATTTCTCAATTCATTAATAAAAATCTCCACCATGGACATAGGGTCCGGTGCTGCCCAAATTTAGCCGAACCACGTTAAAAACACCATGTCTTTCTTTCCTTCTTCCTCTCAGAACTCTCTCCCATTTGCCAGATTTTGGGACCCTCCATACGAACTGAAATCCGATGTCAACAAAAATATTAATTTAAACCTCCTACTAGAGGAATTAGTGAGTGAAAATAAACTATGTGAACACTGTGAGACTTACAAGTTTGAGATAGAAAAATTGAGCAAAAGTTTGGAAAGTTTTTCTAACATGCTAGATTAAATAATATGCTGGATAATCAGAGAGAATTTCAAAATAAGAGTGGCTTAGGATTTAAGCAATATAGGAAGAAGAGGTCATATAGAAACTTTAGATAGATTACCTACTTTTATTATTGTAATCATAAGGGTCACCATATTAGATACTGTCTTTTTAAAAATGGGACATATGAGTTAAAGCCTACTCAAAAGCTTGTCTAGTTGCCTAAAGTTTGTTTATCAGATTTAAATGCTACTACTATGAGATTTAATAGAAATACTGCTATTGATACTAACAATTTTGGACCTTAAGTTTACTGGGTACCAACCAAGAAAAAGTGGCTTTAGTTTTGTATGTTTGTGTGGGAGAAAAGAAAGCAACTTAAGATCAAAAATAGAAGTTGTACTCACCATTAGACATATCATGATACCCCTAGTCTTAGTAAATTCCATTTATAATTTCCTACTTTCATTTTTTTTATTTGTACATTACATTTACTAACTTAAGTTTCAGAGATGTTGCTAAGTCTATTTTTGCAGGTACATTAAGTGAACTTGGATTCTCAAGAGATTCAAGCAATAAAATCGATTGAAAAACGTTTAAGAAAACATTTGAAAGATAAAAATAGTATTAAAAATTGAATTCAAGACACCTAAATCAATTCAGTAATCAATTCAATTTTACTAGGTTTTTCAAAAGTTTCTGAATTGATTCATAAATCGATTCAAAATGATGTTTCACCCTATGAAATGATTCATGAACTAATTCAACAGTTTTTTCAATCTTTTGGGAAGTTTTAAAATTTTACAAAATCTTTGAAGCTTATTTGAATTGATACCTAAATTGATTGATAAGTTTGAATTTTTACTATCTGAATCGATTACTGAACTGAGGTGCCTACTCAATATCCATTAAGACAAACTTTCCAGAAGGTGGATGCCTCAGGTCACTTGCTCAAGTGGGCAATCGAGCTTACCTAATTTGACATCTATTATAAATTGAGTTCAATGATTAAGGGACAAACCCTAGTTGACTTTATAGCAAAATTTACTGGACCTACAAGGGAAGAGGTAGAAACCTCGAAAGGACCATAGTGGGAGCTCTATATAGATGGGTCCTTATGTGAGCAGAAGGCAAGAGTAGGAATCCTTTTAATCAGCCTAGAAAGGCATAAAATCCTCTATGCCCTAAGGTTTGAATTTTGAGCAACCAATAATGAGGCAAAATATGAAGCACTACTCGCAGGACTCCATCAAGCGAAGGAGGTACAAGTTAAAAATTTAAAGATCTTTAGTGATTCTCAACTAGTCATTTGCCTTATAAAAGGGGAATATCAGGCAAAGGGACCAAAAATGGCGATCTACCTACAAAGGACTTAAGAGTTGCTCAACAAATTTTAAAGGTATAAGATTAGCTAGGTCCCTTGAGCTCAAAACACACATGCAGATGCATTAGCTCACTTGGCCACAATGATAGACACAGACTTTTTGGGTGCAATAGTAGTAGAAACTCTTCCATCTCCGAGCATCGAGTAGAAATATGCCATAATGATAATTGTTATGGCATATAGCTCATGGATGAGTCCTATCTTGAAGTACTTATAGGATGGTGAACTCCCAGAAGAGAGAATAGACGCACGCCGCACACGGTCCCTAACTACTAGATATTGTATCATTGATGATATGCTTTATAGAAGGGGCTTCCTAGCTCCATTTCTCAGATGCATTGATGGCCCCGATTATGACCTCATCTTGGAGGAAATTCATGCCAGACACTATAGAAACCACACTAGGGGGCTGTCACTAGCTCAGAAGGTTCTCCAATAAGGTTTCTTTTGGCCGACCATGAAATGGGACATGATCGACCTTGTCAAGCGATGTGACAAGTGTCAAAGGTTTGTCAAAATTCCCCAAGCTCCTCTAGCCTGCCTTTAGCAAATGGTCAGCCCTTGGCCCTTTGCAATATAAGGGATCGATCTAATAGGACCCCTCCCTATAGGTTGTGGAAACTGCAAATACGTAGTAGTAGCTATAGACTATTTTACCAAATGGGTAAAAGTAAAAGGGTTGACCCAGATTTCTTCCTCTCAAACTAAGAAATTCATTTGGAATAACATTATTTGCTGGTTCGACATCCCTTAATAGATAGTGAAGGATAATGGGATTCAATTCACCAGCAAGCAATTCATTGAGTTTTGCAATGACGTCAGGATTTTGAAGAGTTTTTCATCAGTAGACCACCCTTAGAACAGCAGACAGGTTAAGGTGGTGAACAAGATCATTGAACAGATCCTAAAGAAAAAATTGGAAGCCAAAAAAGGGGCACAGGTAGACAAGCTATCGAAGGTGCTATGGGCTTATCAAACTATGGCTTGCAGCACCATGGGAAAAATCCCTTTCTCAATAGTCTACAAAATTGAAGCTATGATACTGGCAAAGTTTGAAGTAACTTCACACCAGAGAGATACTTTCAATCCAAAGGATAATAACCAGCTACTCACTATGAATCTTGATCTTGCTGAAGAAATAAGAGACATAGCCCATCTTAGGGTCGCAACCTACCAATAGCAGGTCATGAGGGATTTTAACTGAAGGGTTTGAGCTTGGAGCTTCAAAGCAGGTGAACTTATCCTACACCTCATTTTGCCAGGAGGTCACAACCCTAATAAAAAAACATTGGGTCTAAATTGGGAAAGCCCATTTGTAATAAATGAGAAATTGAGAAGTGGGGGATATCGCCTGACGAACATCGAAGGAGTTGAATTCCCTTGAGCATGGAATGCCAATCATCTTTGGCCATACTATCAATAAAGGCAAATTTGGCCTTATAGATTTGTAACATTCTTTAAAGTTTCAAATTGAATAAGGATCAAAGAATTCTTTTTTCTATTTATATTATGTTCAACATGCTTTTTAATGTATTTCGTCATCAATTGACCTTATTTAAGCTTAATAAATAAAAACTATGCTCTGCGAGGACAACTTGGCCAGCTGCCTCATGAAGTGAAGATGCTTGAACCTTGCACACTACAACCTAATATGAATCATTTGGGGTCTATACAATTCACCAGTGGATTAGTTAACGAAATGTCAAAATGTTCGACAAATCAAAAATTCAAAATAAAGGTGTCTCAATTACAAAAAGTATAAAATCAGATCAAGAAAACACAAAGTAAAGTTAAAAAGGTGCTATATGGGACAAAGTTGGAGGACTAGAAGGATCTTGGGAGTAAAGGAGTTCATAGCAGCCATAGGTAGGTATTCTATCACTTATTCTCCAGACTTTTCTTCAACTGCTTCTTGTAGTGCTGGAGTGCCCTCAACCTGTTCTGTGCCCTGAATGGGAGGACTATTAATAGTTTTAGCACCTGGAGGAGAGGTTGCCTTTGTGACCTTAACAAAGCCCTGAATAATTACTTTGATCTCCCCACCAAAGAATGAAAAGTCAAAGTCAAGGTGCTTCTGCCATAGAGTATACATAAAGCTATCAGCTATGTCAGAAATTACAGCTTCTTTGGTCTGATCAATCATGACAAAAGTTTCCTTTTTCACTTTGGCAATCTCTTCTTCAGCCTATATGGCCCTTTCCTTAGCTCACTTGGTAGCCTTTTCAACTCGTAATACTCTATCCTTAGCATGAGCTGGCCTTTCCTGAGCAATTTCAAATTGCTTCTGGAAACTTTTAGCCCCTCGTGCCAGTGTTACCAAATCCTCTCTTCTCTATTGAAGATCATTATGAGCCCTGTGTAGCCTTAAAGCCAAATCAGCCATCTCACTAGCAAAGGATTCTTTAGCCCTTTTTCTTGCAGCATCGGCACCCTACAACTAAGCCTCAGCATCCTCTAAGCTTTTCCTTAGTTTACCTGCTTCATTGGTCACCGCTACCAGGCTAGCCTTGAGCTGACCTTATTTCTCCTCCCAGCTTAGGCTTTCATTCCTTAGCTTTATTGCCTCCAATGCCCCTTGAAAAAGGACAGTAAGGAATCAAAACATAAATGAAGGATTAAGGGAAATAAGAAGAAAATGACACTGACCATCAAGCAGTGGTTGGTCAATATCTTTGCCAAGGGACTCCCCTGTATCCTGTTATCCTCTAGGAACTTTGTATGAACCCCAAGATTTGGCCCACATTTTTATTAATGATGTTATAAAGAGCCAAAGTCTTGGGTCCTAAGCTTTCGGTCAAGAGCTTTGGAACACCCTCAGACCCTACCACTGGACCAGCAGCAATCCTTTTTCCCCTGTCAATCCTTTGCCTCTTGGAAGAAGGCCTGGTTAGAGTTTCCTCTTTATGGCCCAGAGACCTCAATCTCGTTCTTTCGACCTTGGCTAGCCTCAATTGTGAAACGGGGATCGAGGCAAGCAAAGTCTCCTCTGCAATCATCAAGGTGAGAGGATCACTAGCTTGGGCTAAAGCTGGGACAGTGGAAGAGGAAGAAGGTTAGGACGATCGAGACGGGTGGTAGCAGAAGTGGCAGTGTGCCTCAACCTCAATGAAGGAGGAAGTGTGACCAAGTTAACTCTCCTTATGTCACCTTGCTTGTTGAAATTGGTAGGGACAACTTCCCTTGTTCCATGAACTCCAACATTTCACAAATGGTCAAAAAGCTCAACACCAAGAGCAAAGGAAAGCTCATGATCTCCCAAGAGCTCCTCTTCAAACTTTGAGTCATTTCACAAATCATTGTAGATAGTAAACTTATCTAGCACCTCGATCTCCCCCACGCTCAATTTCTGCCACTCCTTTCTTGGTCCATCTACAAAGAACAAAGCAAAGGTTAGACACAAAACAAAATGAAAGATTGCAAAAGCCTGTGTTCTCTTAGCTCACTCACTCAAACTCAAAACAAATGAGAAATTCTGAAGGCAACATAAGGATAGGTAGGAAACATAAAACCAATGGGTCTTATTAAGACCCACTTTGGACTTTCCTCTGGCATCCCTATAAGGTAACACCCTTTTATACTTAGAAGGATGAGGCAAAAGGTGATAAACCCCTTCCCACTATATAGTGGTCTTGATGCTACAAAGATAGCAGAGAATTCTAGCACTGGGAGGAAGGAAACCATTTTCAAGGTGGACTAGTGTTAAAGAAGTCAGAGTGGAGTATGCATTGGGGGTCAATTGAGCTAGGGCAAGCTTTAACTCATTCAAAAAGTCAATTATATATGGAGGGACCAAAAACCTAAGACCCGCATTAAAGTGATGAACACTTATAGCTATAAACATTACGGGAGGATGAGTAGCGTGGTCACTGCAAGATGGCACCATAACACGATAGCCTTTTGGGAAGAAGTATGCCTCAATGATCTCCCTTAATTTTTTAAATTTGACACTAGAAGAGTAATGCTTGAAAGGAGAATCAGCTTCGACCCCCTTTGGCCTGAGGCGAGCTGTAAACCCACTAGCGATCTTGTCGCTCTAAAGGGTCACACCCCTAGCAACACGAAACATTTTCTTGCTCCCTTTTGGACTCAGTGTCCTTAATGACTATTAGGTGGGGGGCATCTATAGGACTAAGAGATCTACACAAGGAGAAAAGGAAAAGGAAATGATCAGGTCACTAGATAAAGACCGATCACTAGCCTAAAAATGGTCTGACCTAAAAGAAAAGTAGCTACCGCCACGAGTCACATAGACATAAAGACATAAACAAGGGTTTCAGCTATAAAGCCAGAAATACCCAGAAATCTGAAAGCATGAGACTAGGAATAGAAGTTTACCTTGACAAGCAATGAAGAAGTCTAAAGTGCAGACAGAAGCGATGCCTAGGAACTCAAACTTGGCTTGACAAACTCAGAAAACTGAAATAAAGGCTAAAGTTAGTAAACAGCAGCAAACAGTTGTAGAGCCTACAGAGGGAAGGAGAGAAAAGGTCTGGGCTTGATAGATTTCAAATGGCAAATGAAGAAAGGGGAAGAGCCTTCCCAGTCTTTATTGTAAACAGACCAATCATCAAATCTGAAAACTCTCCAAATGACCCATGATCCAATGGACTAGCACATATCAGCATTTAGACCAAGATGCGTCCGCTGGGGGCAATAATCATTTCACTATCTGTGGAAATCGAAGAGCCATATGTGAAACGAACGTATCAAGATACCCGCCAGATCGTAAATTGCAAATAGAGAAACTATGACCCTAGCTCTCTTGCAATCTACGACTCGCTACTCCCCCGTAATTTGATAATTTGCTACTCTCATGTGATCTTACTCCAGTGCGTGCACACTTAAATGCCTACCGTGCACCTCACCTTGCTTTAGTGGCCCACCTAATCGCCCTATCTCCAACTCGGGTACACCTAGGGTGATGCACTAAGCCTCACGAGCTTATCTTAATCTTCATCTCAGGCACACCTGGCATAAAGTGCTAACCTATGGGTGCACCTAATCACCCCATCTCCAGCTCAGGCACACCTGGCATGGTGTGCTAAGCCACATGAGCTCATTCAATCTCCAACTCTGGCACACCTAGTGCAATTCACTAAGCCTCACATACTCATTCAATCTCCAGCTTGGGCACACGTAACATGATGTGTTAAGCCTTATGAGCTCATCTCACCTTCAGCTCAAGCGCAACTAGTCACCCTCAATGAGCTTATTCCAATTTGGGCACATCTAATCGTCCCCTGCAATCTTGTGCCAGCGTGTATGCACTCAACCGCCCATTGTGTAAATGACCGCACTTCAGCTCAAGCTCATGACTCACAAACCTATTTTGACTCAAGCGTAGTATGCGTCATCAGGTCACAATTGCCGATTACTTACGATTTTCTTGCAAGCTGAAAACTCACCATTGTTTGAATCATTTCAGTGCTTAAGCTCATGACCAGATCAGGTGGATTAATTTTATCCATTAAATTTCAAGCTCCATATCTGGTTACATATGGTAGATAGAAATCAATCTATAGACAATACTCGAATGTAATTTTCTGCCACACATGACAACTAGTTGCACACTTGAAATGTCAAGAAAAAGGGTAATATCCATTACAAAACCTCTTTCAACAAGGTGAGTCTATACAAGAAAATTCTAAATATGAAGACCAAGATAAACCTACAACTAAAAATAAGTAGGAGGAACTATTTAGAAGTCATGGCCCATGAGCAGGCCAAACAAGTTCCAACTCCTTTTTCATATCTTCCTCTAAAGTTAAGAGCTCATTCCTCAACTCCTTAATTCCTGGGTGTTTGGGGGAACCGACCGAAACATCTCACCATGCAAAGAGATTGAAGAGCCTAAGTGAAGAGTTATCCTAACCACGAAGAGGCAGTGGAGGAAGATAACAAAACTTCCCAAGATCCTCAGAGAGGAACTCTCTCGGTAAATTGAATGTGCTTTTCAAAAATCCGCTAAAGGTTTGCATCCTCGTAAGAGGCTCATCAGGGACTCTCACCAGGCTATTTTGTGAAAGAAGAAAAATTTCTCATGCCTTATGTAGATTGATCTGACCTTTCTGAAGAATCTAGAAGATGTCCAGATGTTCTTAATCATATGGCCCAAAAGAAAAATTAAGTCACCATGCCAACAACTGTAAAACATACACAGTAAAAGACTAAGGCCTAACATGACCATTTGGTGGGTTACAAGCAAAGGCTTTGACTAAACAACATTGTGGGCAGGGAACTTGGCAACATCACAGGCCACAAATAGAGGGCCCCTGACTGAAAAATGCATAACTAAATCCTAGCTCACATAGAGAATTGAGAGTTGGGGGCTGATGCTATGAGCATTTTCAGACTAGGTAGAATGGACTGGTAGAGGCCCAAAGAATCAAATTAGGAGGTGAGAAGGCGTGGCCCAACTCAAGGTGAGGTCACTAAAGCCAAACAACAGGTCGAGTAGTGCGAGCTTGCTGCTTCCAAT
This sequence comes from Saraca asoca, assembly GCA_026873985.1. Classification (NCBI taxonomy): domain Eukaryota; kingdom Viridiplantae; phylum Streptophyta; class Magnoliopsida; order Fabales; family Fabaceae; genus Saraca; species Saraca asoca. The sequence continues at coordinate 10,301 of JANHAO010005470.1, read as the reverse complement.
CGGCCAAGGCTACAATGAGCTTCTCTCCACATAATTGGGAACAGTTAATGTCTAACAGACAGTTTGAATACTTTGCCAACTAGCAAATCAGCCTCCAAAGTCTGACAATGATTTGCCCCGCATTTATTACTTGACGTCTAGCATTTAATGCTCAATGCAAATATAATCATAGTTTTACAATGATAAATTATAACTTGTAATCCTCCTGGCTTCTATAAATAGGGAGGGAGAACCATTGCGGGATATATAGTGAAACTACATGCAAGAACTCTGCAAAAATAGCCATAGACATATATATTGTTGCTTTGTACAGTAAGAAAACTGCTCAAAGCCAATACAATTATCGTGGACGTAGTGGTCATCTTGACTTTAGCCGAATCACTATAAAACTCTCCATGTTCTCCCCATTCTTCCTCTGAATCTCTTGCCATTTTCTTACTTTTCTCGCACCCTTGATAGCAGTTTGATTCTCAGAATTCTCAGTTAACCAATTACCAAAATCAACTATCAAACAATCTTTAAAGGATATTTTATCACAATTATCTCGTCATTTTATTATCATGTTGTTTCACATGATATTCTTTAGCAAATAATCTAATACAATCAATTTTACTACTGTCAACATGTGATTATTTGTAAGTTTTCTTTGTTCAAGCGATCTCTGCATTTTTCGTTATCATATGGCTGTACTGACATCGACCAAACATTTATTACAATTCTACTGGAACATCACGGCAATAACCATCACTCAGCATAAAGATCAGCTGGTGGTGACAATAGTTATACATAGACTGTAGAGCACTCTTATCATCGTTGATGTCCTTATGATTTTGAATTTTTATCTAAATCTCCATGCCTTAACTTTGAACCATGATGGGCATAACAAATAATCTGGAGACAACTTCTTATAAGCCTTACCATATGCATATAATTTGTAAACTATTATACCTTTTATCGAATATTTGGTAATATAAGGTTTACCAAATAAGTTTAAAAGCCTTTTAATTGAAGTTATTTGAAAAATTATAATTACGTGGTATTCTTGTCAATAAAATAAATAATTGGATAGTACATAAATAAAAAAAAAAACTGCAGTTTTTGTATCTTACAAACTATTAGTAGATATATTAGTATAATTGTACTTGTTTTATAGGCTGAGGTGTTTCGGATTTGTGGTTCAGCCCATTTTTGGGCAAAGGCCTTTGAAAAAATGAATGAAACGAAATCTGCCCTTTTAATCGAACTGCGCCGTTCGGAGGTTGTTTTTAGGCTCCTCTTTGCGTCAAGCAGCTGGCCACTTTGTTCTTCTTCTTTCGGTTTTTCCAGCTGAGGGCAACGGCGCTTCAGCCAATGCGAGTGGAGCTGCTACAAGGTCAATGCTCCACCACAAGCCATCATGGAGTTTGTGGCCGTCTGATCCAGCTTCCTTCGTTGGAGGTTATCCGTGCTGGAGCCGGCCGCCAGCGGTGCATGTGGAAGGTGGATGAAGCGGGGCTGCCCGGCTCAGGCTCTGCTGCTGCCAAGAGCCGTCCAGCGCGATGATGCCAGCGGTGCCACCATGGAGTTTGGTCTATCCTGACCGAGCTTTTTGCTGCCGAGGACTGTCATGGCCAAGGGTCTAGAGGAACAGCTCTGCCGATGGAGTCAGCTGATGCCAACACCCCCGGAGTGTTCAGCCCCTTCACGCCTGCTGCTCCAGCCGCACCAGTTTGTTATCCATTGTTCTGGCCACTTCTGCTAGCTGTTTGCTGCCCTAGCTGCTGCGCCAAGAAGAACACCAGTTGCACTAGCTATGGCCAATCATTGCATTGCAGCCAGTAGCTGCTCTGTTTTGGATGGAGCTGCAGCTGCATGGCCGGTTTGCTTGAAGCTTTCCATTGATTTCGTAGAAGGAGCGAAGGTACAACTGGGGACTACATGATGCGGAGAGAAGAGGTGGTTTTGCACAACAGTACATGAGGCAAGTAATCTGCTTACTATCTATTATGCTATGTATTAGTATAATTTAGATGCAAATGTAAAAATATTTTGTCTATGGCTGTGAATTAATTTGAGTGAATGAGTGATCACAAGGTTGTGTATAAAATCCTTGTTAGTTCCATTATGAAATGAGCAGGTTGAAATTAGCTTATTAGTGAGTTAAGTTGGAAATTGTTTTTAGATAGTGAACCGTAGTGAATCAGTATTTCATCCAATCATACCTTGAATCACTAGTGAGTTAAATGGTAAATCGGAGTGGAAATTTGTAATCCTTAAGAGCAAGAAGTACTAAATTTTTGAGTGATGAAGCTATGAATGATAATTTGGCTCATAATGTGAACTCGCTAAGATTAAGTTAGTAGAAATGGGATAGGGTTACTTGCAGGGGAAATTATTTGACCTTGCGCATAGGACAAATTAGAAGAGGAATAAGGTGATAGGAATTGGTAGCGTGAGTGGAATACATGTTATATTGAAATTTCGAAGTAAACAAGGAAATCTAGGCCAAATTTTAAGGATAAGTAGTTCATTCTTTGCACTATCTTATAACTTAATGTTAGTGGAGTTAAAGCGGTAGACTTTGTTAGAATTAGATTAGAACTAGGTTTCATGAGCGGAGAATTGCATACTAGAAGTATAGGTCAATACAAGTAGTTTAGCTAGGGAGTGGGGTACTATGTGTCTTCATCCTTTGTAGTGTGGAGCCATTTGTAAGGTATGAGAGATTAGCTTTAAGTAGAAATGGTTACTTCAGGCTAATAAGTGGATAGACGTACTAGTGTTTCCACATAGATACTCCTTCTTGAATATAGGTATTTGAAGGGTGGTTATATGTTTAAGAGAGGCTGTTATGAGTATATTGAAAGTACTCATTTTTTTCTTTCTTTTTTATTTATAATGATGATCTAGTAAAGGTAGATGGAAGAATAGAATATAATGAGTCATATAATTTGATTAAGAGTAGGAAGTGATCAAATGTTGAGTGGACATTAGTATTAGATTTTGGAAATGCATATGAGTGGGGAAGAGGATTGGTTGGATGTTGAACCTTCTTAAATGGAAGGGACTCTTGAAAATAACTAAGTATTAACCTTGTAGGTAAATAACCTTTTTTTTGTAAGTTTTCATTTGTTGAAATGATATATATGAAAAAATGCGAGTTTAGGTATCTTTGGTGATAGTATTTGATTAAATGTCATATGCAATACATTTTAATTCATATATTGAGTTGAAATGTTCACTTCAACATGTATAAACTGTCAGGTCCCAAAGAGTGACTAAAATTGTGGAATTAAACAGATCTTGCCCTTTTCTCATTCGAGAATTTATATACACCTTTGTATTATAATTGGATTTAATAATAATGCAGTAAAAAGATTTATATAAAGTAGAATAATAAAGATTTGAACACAGAGTTTTAAAATAGTTTAACTTAAATTAAAATCGCAATTCAAGTCTACTTCACTTGATCTTTCTCAACTAAAAGATCTCTTGAATTGAAAACAGAAACTATTAGGATTTATCAAGCTCCTGAAATGCCAGTTTACATCAAACACATAAGAATTTAATAGGTTTCTTGCTAACCTAGAGGAATTGAAATAGGCTCTTCTAAACCTAAACAAAAACACAAGAATTGAACAGGTTCTTGCTAACCTATACAAGATTTCTAAATCCCTAGAAATCTTAAAAATATAGGAATAAAAATAAGAAAAAAGTATGAAATACAATACTAGTATTTGAGATAAAAATCTTAAACTATCTAAGATGATCTCAATAGATCTTGATCCAAAAGCTTGATAGAATCTCAAAAATTGATGAGGTAGAGAGAAAACTTGTTTAACTCTTCTTATCAAAAGTTTTTTGCATTTGAAAGAATGAAGAATTGTATAGAAAAACAATGAAAGATCATTTAAATAGTGAAGCCAGTTAAGCTGTTATAACTGTTGTAACCGTCTGTAACAGAATAACTAACTTTCTATTGTTACATCGATTATAAGAGGTTACAACTAATTAATCGGTGTGATAATCGAAGTACAGTCTGTTATTCACAGCCTTTGCATCAATTACTGTATCAAAGTAGCTATCTTCAGTAAAAACTGCTCTTCATCAAATCAATATGAACATCGATGTATATAGATTTTTAAAGATATAAATCAATATGTAAATCGATGTATGAAGTAAAAGAATAGTTTTATAAAATTTATTTTTCTTCAAGTAATTTTTCTACCTCATTGCTTAGTTAAAAAAATGTTTGGATCAAAAATCAATTGAGTTCATTTACAGGAGATCCTCTTGAAATAAAAATAAATCCTAAAACTAATCTTGAATCTCTTTGAATCATAATTGTATACTTTTGAAACCTGAAAAATAAATTGAAATAAGCAGAAAAATATGATATCAAATAATATGAAAAATTAATGTGAAAAATTGATTAAAATTATTTTTCAACATCAAAACTAAGGAAGGATAACCTAAGCTAACAATCTCATTAGCTAGGCTAATAAGACTAACAATTTCCCAATAAGACTAACATAAATGAATGAGGTATGTGCACATGATCATTTTGAATGTCTTTAGGAATATGGACTTGGGTGTGAAATAATTAATTTATAATAAAGTGGTATCATTGCTTTGGATCTGTGTGTGAACCGAGAATTATGGATCCATGATGGTTCTTTCAAGAAACCTACAAACAAATATTACAATTGCATATCTATTGCCATTAAATTGATGGAGAAATAAGAGGATATTAATATGGTGGAGAGATAAGGTGATATGAAGAGGAATGAAATTGAAAATGTTTTAAATTGGTAAGTTGCTTGAAAAGCACTATCTTGGATCCATAAATGAATCACTTGAGAAGGCTAATAAAGTTTTGTATACCCACTACAGTGGATTTTTATTGATTATTGTAGTATGGTTTATAGTTATTACTTGCATTGTATTTAAGTATTCCTTATGGATATAAATTGAAATAAACCATTAGAATGTTCTGTTGAGGAAGAATGACCACAAATCATCCTTACAGATTGATTAGATCTTTTGATGGTGATAGTTCTCTCATATTCTTGGTACTTATTTAGAGACCTAGTTACTGTTGACTGAAACTTGCCAACAATGGCAATTCTTTGTTGGGTTATATTGAATTACTAATTGGTGTGTATATCCAAATTGGCAATTGATCAGGAGCAAGGTTTCCATGTTAGTGAATGAGCTGATGACATTATAAGTTCATGGGAGTTTAGGTTAACTAAACTTGTATTATCGTGTATTATTAAAATTGTACAATATTAATTGTGGAATTGATGTAATTGATTCATTAATTATAAACAATATATAAGTAAGTGGTTTACTTATTAGGTTTCATCAAAACTCATTATGTTTCTCTTAAGAAAAAAAAAGGTTTCAATTTCAGGTATTGGGTATTGTGGAGATTGTAGGATAGGAACTAAAAACATAGGTCTAGGTTAGACGATTAGCAATTGTATTGTTTGCATGCATATGTAAAGTCAATTTGAATTGCTATAGTTATTTTTGTGTTTGATAAATATGTGAGGAGCCCTAAATTGTTTTACAGGCTGTTGAAAGGGCATGTGACCCTAGAAATATCTGAAAACTAGAGGAGACTTTGTCAAAATTTCTACAAAAAAAAAAATGCCTTTAATAACAAAGCATTTGAAATTATGTTCCGTATTTTATTTCATATATATATATATACATATTTTTATTTTGAGCTTTGCTTTAATGGTTTGATTTTGGCAAATAATTTCATAGCATCAAATAGGTTTGTAGGAAGTTATCACTAGGTGACTACCTATGTTGATCACATTCCCCAAAAATTAGGGCATGACATAAACAGATGATGATCATTTTAATAATGTGATTTTAAAGGATCATTTACTCTAACTTTTCTTTTGAATAGAAAAGGGAATTTCTATAGAAAATTTGATAGAGTTCCCTTTATTTTTCAAACTTCTATATTAATGCCAAATTATTGGTGGAAGACTGTACGCTCTATCTAGCACCTGTATATATGTAATCTACACTAGACTTGACACTACTTGTTATTGGATAATACCATTTGACATAGTAAGACTACTCAAGGCACACATGCATATGTTGACAATTCAACTGCCAAAAAAATAGTCCTCTATCATTTATGTCTTCAATCTTTGGGAAATGTAGAGTTTCAAAGAAATTCAAAGAGTCAATCACTTACTATAATCCATATTATGTTCTTTTATTTTCATCATACATTGAAGCTCATACCTACTAAACTTTCACAATAGGGCTATGCTCATATTATTTAGCCTTACTAAAGCATGAATCTATTATTTGTTTGCATTTCAAGTCAAATATCATTTTCTTGCATGCAAAAGACTTAATAAGTTCCTAGTATTTATGATCCATATGCTTCCTTTACTAATTGTACTAACACACTCTTAGGGTGATAATACAAAGCAAGCCTAATGAACCCCCTTTCTATTCACATATCTAGTGACCACAAACCTACTTCAATTAAGCACACATTTTTTTTTCATAAAGGGCATATTATATCCATCTTAGGTTTACACCTAGGAATACACCATACCTCTTGACTCATCTATAAAAACAATTACTGTAGACTTCAAGATGAGTAACAAGGCTAATTGGACAAATCTTCTTTTGACACAAATAAAGTGAAAACCAAACCACATTACCAAAAAGCATTAGCAAATAGAGTTATCAGTAAATACTTACACCACAACACAAAACACAACATTATAGTTGAAATTGGACCTGTAGACTAATTTTTTTAGGCAGCTTCTCAATTAAAATTTCCTTCATTTGTCAATCTCCATTCTCCTTATCTCTCCATCAATTATTCTCCCTCCATCTCTCCACCAGTTAATGGCCATTTATAATAATCAATTCATTTGCATTTGAGAAGTTTACCTAAAGGATTTGCTTGGGGTCCAACTTCCAAACAATTCAAGTTTACAAATAATCACACAAATACACAATTTAGTATGCACAACCATATTCAAACATCACTACCATGTTTGGGTGATTACACCTTTTACATTTTCAAAATTTACCCTCATAAGAGGCAATATCAACCATTCAATATAATTGGTATTACTTTCACAAGCACGCATAAACAATCAATGAACCTCATGATTCTCATCAAAACCAAATTAATAACTCCAGTAAATAAGAATCCAACTTGAACAATTTGAAACAAACTATATAGCAAATGAAGGAATAATAAGCAAGCTATTTACTCACACCAACATTTTCATCAGTTCACCAATACTAGAAAAACTAATACTGCATTAGAATTATGAGTTGAATACTGCTCTAACATGGATCATCACTTAGCTACATTATTTCATCATATATTGAAGTTGATTCTCATAAAGTTAAAATTGTACTAGTGAGACATAAGTAATTATAGTGCTCAATCCATATTCAAGAAGCCTTTTTATTAGAGCACACAAATGATCACCATATTTCCACTTCTAACACTCACAATATGTTTAATCTACATTCATGAAGCTTACTAACTAGGGACACATATAGGATCCTCATTTGTAAAACTTTAAATGGAGTGCTTGCATAATGCAAGACTTCACATTCAAGACAATGGCAGTTATGTTTACAATACATCAATATACCCTCGATCCAATTCATAGTCTATTTCTAACTCAACCAAAAACTATACCAGTGGCAGTTCAAATTTGTAATAATTGATCATGAATCACAAAATAAAACAACTTGCTAGGAGGCAAGCCACTTACATTCTTATACTTTAGATAGTTATAAATTTAAACATTCACTCATTTCACCTAAATACACAATTTCCCTTTTTCACATTCCATATAAGTACATCGGTTCAAGGCTATTCTAAATTACCAGAAGATTGAATGTCTTACAAATATGAAGAAAGCAAGTGATTTACTCACCACAATTTGCTCTCATTTCCTTCTTTCAAAGGTAAATGCATTCCATGAGGATGGTCAAATCTTCCTACTTGAATTCTATCTATGGTTTGACTAAAGTTGGAATTTGGAACAATTTGCTTCATACTTTGTTCACAAAACCTTCAACCTCAACTAACCAAATAGAGAACCCCATGACCTTGGTACTTCAACAATTTAGGTCTCATAAGTCTATAGCAATTTAATTTAAATTTATTAAGGAAAATGTGTAAAAGTTAAATTAGAGGGTTAATTTTTACTTACCAAATACCAAGGAGTCGACAAATAGCCCATATTGGGCTGAAACTTGATTGCTTTTCATTAGGTAGTTAAACTTGTGCTAATCTAGTTGCTATCAAACTGGGTAACAACTCATGTTGTTGTTGTTTAGTTTGGTAGCAGTAGCATGGTCCCAAAACCTCCTAGTAGCACAATGCGAATGGACGATGACTGGTAAATAGTAGTGCATGGTGAAGTGATGGTAATTTACTACTGGAAGCTCTCATTGTTCAATCAGTTTCGTAAATATGAGAAGATGAATTTGTCTCATTTGGGCACTTGCTAAAGCTAGTTTCTTGCCTAGCTCCCGAGTTGGTGTTTGGCCCTTTAAATAAGGTCCTTCAATAATAGGTGTAACTAAGGCAAAGTGCTAAACTAAATAGCTGCAATCAAGGCTTAATTTTGTAGCACCAAGTAGAGAAATTGAAGGAAAAATATGTCAATGAGCTTCAAGTGGAACTTAACATTGGAGTTCAGCCAATTAGACCAATTTCACCCATTGGAACCCATATCCCCACTCTACTTCATTCGCTCATTGACAAACCTGACTATTGGCTAGTTAATCTAGGAGTCGACCAGTGACAGGGCTAATAGACAGTGGCTAATTGGGCAGAAAATTAAGGACAGAAAGCTGAGGAGGAGACTAGGATTTTGAGCTCTCATTCCTCTCTCAAAGCTCTACTATTTGCTGAAGAAAAAAATGGGAAATGTTTCTTACAAAAAATACAAGGGACTTTATATTTCTTTTTTATTCCCTAAAAAAAAAGACTTTATTTTTATTTACATGTGTAACATTTTAGCAAATAATTTAAGCTAGTAATAGGTTTATAAAAAGTTATGTTAAAGGTACATAATTTATAGTTTAATATGCATTTTATTTGCAGGAAAATTTTAAAGTATATGTGTTATAGTGGGTGTTTAAACTTTAAACTTTATTCTAAGGTTAAATTGTAATTTTCCCATTTTCTTTTCTTTTTTCTTTTTTCTTTTCTTTTTTCTTCTTTTTCTTTTATTTCTTTTGGCACCCTCTCTCTCTTTCTCACCCCAAAATCAAAACAAAATAAAGCTTCCTCTATTCTACCCCACTCCCTGTCTTTCCTCTTTTCTGATGATAACCAATAATCCTCCCTCTACCTCCATCTGATTTCTTTCAAAGTGTGGCTAACATCTGCTTCTTTTTCTTCTTCTTGAAATGTTAGATTATCTTCATTCAGTCAACCTTCTATTTCTTCTAATCAACTACAACACTAGCCACTGTGGGTTGTCTCAACTCAACGTTGTGTGATGCCACTTAACCTTTGCCAATCAACTTGAGTGGCTGCTACTCAACTTCACATTGACTTACTCCTCCTACCAAATAATAGCTTCACCAAAATTTGCTTTCTCTCCGATTGGTCTTGCTTATCGATTAACTCTAAACTTTAGTCAACCTTGTGATTTGCTATAGAACAGTTCACTTGCTTTCTTTTCTTGCCCAGTTGAAACCCTAACCCTATGTCCAATAGTGAGTATATTCATACTTTTTTTTAAACTTAGCTTTCTTTTGTTTTATGATTTGATTTATGGAATTAAAAGATTTTTTATTAAATTAGAAATTTAGTTCATGAGATGGTTGATGATTTTGGTTATTACGTTTTGGTGAACTAGTTGGATAAGCCATTTTGGAAAGTTATGGGTCAAGATTTCAAGTTTAAGATATCTTGTGTTGACAATGAAATATGGTTCGTACGGAAGACCCAAACTTCAGTCAATGTAAAGAGATTCGGTGGACTCCTATCCTGCAACCTGATGTAGAAAGTCTGAGGAAGAAGAAGGAGGTACAGCGGACAACATAGATTTTTAACATGGTTCAGCCAAATCCGGACGGCTCTAGACCCTATGTCCATGGATCATTTTATCGCTAGGAAAATACTTGCAATGTGCATGATTTTTATAGAGGTTTCTCTCATGGCTTAATCCCTCGGAGCTCCATGGCTCTCTCCTTTGGGTTACAATGAATTCTCTCCATTCTCTCAGGATGCTCTCTCCCTCAAAATGTGCCCCTCCCCTATTTTCTATTACACAGAGCCTATATACAAAAGG
>JANHAO010005469.1:0-22601 GCA_026873985.1 Saraca asoca | reverse complement strand
CATGCATGTCAAGAACTGTGAAGACGCGTTCTTGCCACCTTCGAAAATTTTGACCTCCAAATGTCTCAATCTTGGAGATGTCTGGAATAGCTTGGTGAAAGGAATGGTCGAAACCACTGAAAGGGTAGATGCAGCAGAATTATTGACCATAGCAGCAGCAACGATGTTGGCAGCAGTAGCAGCATCGGCGTGGTTGGTAGCGTCATTAGTAGGGACATTGACAATAGGCTCCATAATCCTTAAGATTATTGTATATTTGCGATTGTTAGAAGCTTGAGTCGTGTATTTAGCGTAGTCCTTAAGGATTATTCTACCACAGCAGTAAGTTTATTTACGGTAATCCTCCAGGATTAAACAAGCTCTTCCTAATTTTCTCAAGGATCAGAACTACAGGATTGAAACTAGTAATGCAAAATAGAATGAAGAATAGAGAGACGAGAGGAAAGATTGTTGCTATTGTGTGTTTTGAGGCTGGTATGGATGCGCTATATATAGAGCTAAAGGGGAGACAAGTCCGTTGGTAACCATAAAGTTTGGTATAATGGCTGTAAGAGAATTGGCAAACAAAACTCAAATGTAATAATTTCATTTGATGGCACCTTAAATTTGGTAGTTGTTGGTAAGCTTTTAAAATTATTTAAATTTAAATTTTTTGACTTTTCACAAACCATCCTATGTGGGACTTTTAACTTTTTGAAATACACACACACACATCTAACAAGTTCATGCTTCTTTTGAATTTTATCATGACAAGTGAAACTAAATCCAAATCTAGTGGAGGACTAATGTATGTCCTTCTTTTTTCACAAGTTACTCATAGCATCATGCATTTGCAATGACAATTTCAATTCAAAATAGATTTTTGAATTTGCATATCCTTTAACACGTTTGTAATCTCAAAACTTGTCTTTCATTGCATCAAAAAGGTTACTAACCTTTATCTAGTTGTTTAATTGGGAAATTCATGATAAAACCAATGCAATCTCATCCAACTTTTCTCTAGTTGCATGATTTCTTATTGTTGTGTAATCAGCTTTATGTACAATAACACCTTAGAAACATGAATTTCAAACAAAATGATTAAATAATCATGTATTTCTCAATTAAAAAAGGGACAAAGAAAAAGAAGGCCTCTTTTTTCAAATTATCATTTGTCATGGTGATCATGTCTTGAAATCATCACATTTTAATTGATAGCTATGATGTTGTTTTCCTTTTTTTAACTTTTAAACATTTAGTTTTGCTTTATGCAAAATTTTTTAATTTGATATTTCAATTATAATAGAATCCTTCTTTTTAGTTAGCAAAAGCAATGTCCTAACGATCTTATAACAATGCAATGATGCCCAATCCATGTTCTAAAGGTTGAGATAATGCCTTTCTGTCTTTCAAGAACATAGCTACAATTTGAGATAATAACTCTCTTTTTGATTTGTATTTTCAAATCCATATTGGTGGCATCCAATAATTCATCACCAATTGTTTCTATATAGACAATGTTAATGGATCACAAAATTCTTGCCATTTGCTTAAAAAAATTAATTCAGTTATGACAATTTGGGCTTTGGCCTTATCAGGGCTTTTACTTTCATGTTGTTAAATTGAAACCAACATTGGTGAATCAAGCCTATGAAAAGCAGGTCTTTTACTTTCTATTGTTAAATTGAACCTATCATTGGTGGGTCAAGCCTATGAAAAATAGGTCTTTTACTTTGCAATTGTTAAATTGAACACAGTATTAGTGAGTCGAGCCTATAAAAATAGGTTATTTACTCTCTGTTGTTATATCAAACCTAACATTGTTAGGTCAAGCCTATAAAAAATAAGTCTTCTACTTTCTAGTACTTACATTGAACCTAGCATTGGCTAGCCAAGCCTGTGAAAAATAGGTCTTTTACTTTCTATCATTAAATCAAACCTAGCATTGGTGGGTCAAGTGTATGAAAATTAAGTCTTTTATGAAAAGCAAGCCTTTTACTTTGCAATTGTTGAATCGATCCCAACATTAACAAGCCAAGCCTATGAAAAGTAAGTTATTTACTCTTTGTTGTTAAATTGAACTAGTATTGTTAGGCCAAGCCTATGAAAAGTAGGTCTCTTACTCTTGAGTTGTTAAATCTAACCCAAAATTTGTAAGTCGAGCCTGTGAAAAGTAGGTTTTTTACTTTCCAATTATTAAATCAAATCTAGCATTAACAGGTCAAGCCTATGCAAAGTAGGTCATTTACTCTCTATTGTTAAATCAAACCCAGCATTATTGGGTTAAGCCTATGAACAACAAGTCTTTTACTCTCCAATTGTTAAATCGAACCTAGCATTATTTCATGATATGGCAACCTAATTGTCAAAACATGTGGTGCTTAAATTCTTTGCTCGGACTTAGTCACTTACTACTTGAGGATAAGCAGCTAACTAGGTACGATCTCTAGAAGATTTGCTTGGGGTTGTTCACTTTCACTTGGTGGTATCTTTGAAACTTCTTTGCTTGTGGAGGTAGAAGTAGAAACATTTAAGAGAATGCTTCATGAAAGAATCGTGTGGCATAATGAAAGGTTTCCCATTAGGGTTTCTAGCCCCCCATGTCTTCACCTAATTATGGAAAAGGGGAGGTAAGTATTAACTCATCTTGATTTCCTCTAACTCCTCTTCCTAGGCTAGTAGAACTATCAGATTCCTATTCATACAAGCTAGGCATTCATTTTTTAAAGCCTTGAATTGAGTGTGGGCTCAATTCCATCTCTAGTGTCCTTTCTTCTAGTTAAGGATGTTGCATATTAGACTCAGTCTCAGTAGCAGTCGTTGGTCATACACCATTTTAGTTTCAAAAATAACTAACAATACCCACAATTTATATCATGTCGAGACAACTATAAGCACAAATCACATAGCACATAAGCAACCAAATCGCATATAAAGGCAATCAAGTCATTCATATTAACAAACATGATATGTTCATGTAATTTGAATAAATACAGATAAATGCTGCCAAAAATGGCTAAATTTCATGGGATAATATTTTATTTGAAGAAGGGTTACTTTTTTATTCACATTAAAAGCCTCATTATAAACTCCCGAGTGTGTAGGGGAGGTTACTGGCCATATGCTTGATCCCCTAGATGAGTGCCTTTATGCCTACCTTGGGTCACTGGACACTTCCCCTAAAGAGCATTCCAATGCCCTAATGGTATAAGTAAATATACTTTTTCCGAGCTGACATAAGGACTTTTCTCCTAGCTCAAAAGGTATCTAATGCACCATAACATATCAATGCAAAGATAAAAATTAAAGGATCACAATCATATGCTTATCTATCACACTAGACAAGTTATCCTAGTCAAAATCACATAAAAACCCTTAAAATGGGGAAACATAGAAAAATAATCTACATGTGCATTTTCTCTTAAATTTGTGGCACATGATCTTCTTTTCATGGTTAATTTTATGCCAAGTTTCATTCAAAACTGAGCACGTTTACTTGCTAAATTTGGTCACAAGTCCTGACTTGTGAAATTCTCCCCTACATGAAAACATCGATGCCCATTGACAACTTAATTTGACACAACTTTGAAAGAATCTTTAGTCTACTTCCCCTAAGCTCCTCATTTGACTTCTTCTCTACTTGTCTCCTTGTATTTGGCCAATGTTTTGTCTTTAACACTTCAATTTAACACTACTCCTTGAAAGTCTTTAATATGCTTTTCTTTGGCTTCCATCTACTTTTCTCCCTAAATTGTTATTGATGATGAAAAATGAGTTGTCTCCATAACCATCAAGCTTATTGTCCTTGTAGTTGAGCATGATTTAGGCATTTAGGTGTGCCTACTATTGACTAACCCCATATCCAATGTCCCATTCCACCGATATGAGAAACACAAGTCTTATGCATTGTTTAAGTACAAGTATCATCTCTTACCAACAAAATATGGCTTGCTTGCTAGTCCCATTCCTTTCTTACAAGTCTACTTGTGTGGTTTTGACAATCCATCATACCTTGCTTTGCACTCTACTACTCGAACAACAACACTCCTCTAACATGAACATAACACTTAACTAGTGTCTCCACAATCACTCAAATATGATACCTCGATGGCATCCCCCTACCACAGCTAATAGGATTGAGCAAAGAGCTATCCATCACTCTTGCTCTAGCTTACACACGCCCATGCTCTCCAAAGTCATTGCCACAAGCTCCTCTTACGACTAAACTCCAACACTCTCAAAGCAATGTGAGCTTTTGTTGCAATTTGATCTTCATGATTAAGTGAATGTTTTTGCATACAAGAACTTTATAAATTAAAATGTATGTGTTAGGTAGCTACTCCTCAAACACACATTATGCCCTCCAATTTCTCAAAAGACTCCTTCTTAAAAAGATTTACCTATTTTGCATATCTCTTTTGATGCACCTCGTCCACTACTTTCACTGTTCCTATATGGGTTAGTACCCTCAAACCCCCATAGCCTGTTGCGCAAATAGACCCTTGGTATGGATGGGATCTACCATGCATTGATATTGTCTCATTACTCTTGGGACTCTAGGAATTGAACTGCACTGATCCTAGCATAAGGCGTATTTTCCCTATTAGAACCTTAGTCACCACCTACATTGCTTTATTGTGCCTCCTCTTGAAGTATAGCTTGTAAGGCATTCAAGGAAACCTTTTCTAGATGCTCTATCACTCTATGTGGCCTATTACATAAGAAACAGGTGAGGGTCTTGGACTTCCCTTTGTTAATGGATATTTGGGATGATCCTAAAACTTACAAGTGGGAAAACACTCCACTGTCTCCTCCCCCACTCTTGAATGTGCCACCCTTGCCTAACTAGCCGCCATTAGCAGTATTTAAGCCCTTTCTATGGGACTACATTCTAGGAAAGCTAATGTCATAGTTGGACAAGCACTCAATTGTGGTCACAGCTTCCATAAGGAGTTTAACTCTCCTCCTTTAGAGTTCTATGGTAGCTTCTTATAATAGAACATCAACAAAACAAAATAGTTTATCCTTTTTAGTCATGTCCTTTATATCTAGCATAATAGTTGTGAACTTTTTCACATAGTCCTAAACTAATCCCGTCTATCTCAACTCTCATAATTTTCATCAAGCCAGATAGTCCACCTTTTTAGGGTAAAGTGCACCTTCAATTCTTGCTTAAGCTCTTCCCAAGTATTGATGTGACACCTTCCCTCCTGAATCTCTTAGTACTTTGTCCTCCACCAGACCTTAACATTGTCTGTAAGGAACATAGTAGCTTAGTTCAGCTAATCTTCCTCCAAAGTAATGCCAACTACTTGGAAATATTGGTCTATATCAAATACAAAATTCTCGAGCTTTTGTCCATCTCTTTCCCCCGTATATGGCCTTGGTTTGAGGATTCTCATCTTTCCCCTTTACTCTAAGGTACCACCCTCTTGCAAACCATTCCTGATAGCCATCATCAATACCTTCACTAAGGTTACTATGTCACTTATCTCAATATGAAGAGTTGCTACAAATCTTTCATGTCATTGGTAAGGTCTTTCACAGCATCCCCTAAATCCTTCTGAGTGTTCTCAATCTCAACAAGTCGTTCACCAACTTGCAATGCATTAGTAATCCCTGTGCCTTTAATTCTTATGCTAACTTTGAGATTCAAGACTTGTTGCTCGATAGATTCCCAATTCTTGGCCTTTCAAAAGAGTTCAGGAATCTCTTCACTTCTGAATTTCTTACTGGCTCTATAACTCCTTCGAGATTCCTAATTGCAATATCAACTGCATCAAAAAATTTAGCGAACATCATTTTCTTTGACATAATGGCATATCAATAGGGTACAATGAAAGCAAAGAAGCATGGACTCATCCATGTTCTGATACCAAAATGTTACAATCCATTAACTCTATTGTCAAAACATGCGGCTCTAGAACTTTTTGCTTGGCACTTAGTCACTTAGTACTTGAGAATAAGCTAGCAAACTAGTCATACACCATTTTAGTTTCAAAAATAATAGGTAAAACCCATGATTTATATCACATCGAGGCAACCATAAGTACAAATTACATAGCACATAAGCAACAAATCACATATAAAGACAACCAACTCATTCATATTGACAAACATTATGTGTTAACGGAATTCAAATAAATATGAATAAATGTAGCCAAAAGTGTCTAAATTTCATGGGATAATATTTCAATTAAAGAGAGGTTACTTCCTTATTCACATTAAAAGCCTTATTACAGACTCTAAGTGTGTAGAAGAAGCTCTTGACCGCACACTCAATCCCCTAGACAAGTGCCTCAATACCTACCCCTTAAAGAGCATCCTAAGCTAAAGCCTTAATGGCATAAGTAAACATACTTTCTCCAAGGTGACATAAGGACTTTTCTCCAAGCTCAAAAGGTATCTAATGCATCACAACATATCAATACAAAGATAAAAATCCAAGAATCACTACCATATATTTATCTACTTGTATTAGACAAATTACCATAGTCAAAATTACCTAAACACCCTCAAAATGGGGAAAAATAGGAAAAATAATCTATGTGTACATTTTTTCTCAAATTCATGTCACATGATCTTCTCTTCATGCTTGATTATTATGCCAAGTTTTATCTGAATCTAAGCACGTTTGCTTGCCAAATTTGGTCATAAGTCCTGACTTGTGACACATTGGTAAGTTAAACTTGTAAAAAGTAGGTCTTTTACTTTCTAGTTGTTAAATTGAACTTAGCATTGGTGGGTTGAACATGTGAAAAGTAGGTCACTTACACTCCGTTGTTAAATCAAACCCAACATTATCAAGTCAAGCCTGTGAAAAATAAGTTTTTCACTTTCTAGTTCTAAAATTAAACCTAGCATTGACAGGTCGACCCTATGAAAAGGAAGTCTTTTACTTTCTAGTTGTTAAATCGAGCCTAGCATTAGTGGATAAAGCTTATGAAAAGTAGTTCATTTACTCTCCGCTGTTAAATCAAACCCAACAATGGCAAGTTGTGCCTATAAAAAGTAAGTTTTTTACTTTTTATTGTAAATCAAATCTAGCATTAGCTAGTTGAGCCTGTGAAAAGCAGATCTTTACTCTCCAATTGTTAAATTGAGCCTAGCATTGGTAGGTCAAGCCTGTGAAAGTAAGCCTTGTACTTTCTAGTTGTTCAATTAAACCCCGCATTGGCGAGTCAAGCCTATGAAAAATAGGTTCTTTACTTTCCAATTATTAAATCAAACCTAGCATTGATAGGTCAAACTTGTGAAAAGTAGGTCCTTCAATTTCCAATCGCTAAATCAAACCTAGCATTGGGGAGTTAAGCCTATGAAAAACAAATCCTTTTCTTTATAGTCATTAAGTCGAATCTAATGTTCGAGGGATGTGCATGTGAAAAATATGTCTTTTACTTTTTGGTTGTTAAATCGAACCCAATAGTAACAAATTGAGATTGCATCAATCAAGGTTATTATTTTTTTTTATCATGGCAAATCTCAAGGTAATTGATTCAACGAAGTTATTTACTTTCTTATTATTAATCAAACTTGATCAAGGTGGTTCGAGTCTGATTAATTAAAAATCTCATTGAAACTTTGTTAGATAAAGCATATTCAATCAACCGAGTCAAGCTTGTGGAAAAAACATATGATTTGGGCATTTGTAATGCTCATTCATATGATTCCATGTTCTTTTGAGAAAAAAAAAACTTGGTGTTTACACCTTTACTCACCTCCCAATACTAGAAGGATGAGTAAAGGGGAGCAACTACAAACATCCATTTTTGTCTGGGATTAACATGTTTTTGCTACCAATTGACACTAAACTCTTAGACCAAAAAAAGGTTAAACTTCATTTCTTTCTATTATGCTAATAAGAGTAAAAGATTATAAAAATATATATATTTATAAAAGTAGAAGTGATGGTTTTTATTATGCTGAAATGAATAAAAATACCAACAAAAAACTATTAATGAATTAGATTTAGTGTGCTTTGTACTAAGAAAATATTAAAACAAAACAAAAAACATCAAAAAGATGATTTAAAGTAAGAGAGTATCCAATTTGCAACTATTCATGCCTCCTGTTAATATCTAAACCCATGTAAGCCTTAGCTATCATAACCTTTTTCTTAAGCTAAGATGTTTTCCTAGAGTAGTCTTTCTTCTACAACTCAATCTTTTCCAAAATGAGGGAAAAACTTAAAGCCCAATAGTAATTGATAAACAACATTTATAGCAAATGAAAATAACCAAAATCAAATATAAAATATTATAATTTTGTGCTAATGAAAGGGATAGATCTTCAAAAAGATAGATAAGGAAAAAATTCAAAGGCACTCTCTTGAAGAAGAGAACCTCAAATGCACCATTTTCATAGCCTTTAGACAAACTTAAAACACTTAAGACAAAACCTCACTGTCATGACCCAAAAACCCAAGTCATGACCCATGTGAATATCATAATCACTAGCCTTTCATCACTTATTCTCATTTAAAATCATCTCCATTTTCCCTAATATTTCACTCAAATTTTATTGGTTGACCCAAAGATAATAAACTATAGGGAGAAGAACAAACACATGGAGAATAAACATATTTCATAATTTACACTAGCATTGCTCAATAGGCACATACAAAGCTTGATACATGGTACCATAGTTTGCTTAGAATTTTCAAAAAAAAAAAAAGGAAAGAAAGAAAACAACATGGTACCACGGTTTACTTGCAATTTTCAAAAAAAAAAAAGAAAGAAAGAAAACAATCTCCTAACCTCCCAAAAATCTAGATGTCTTCCCAAAACTACTCTATGTCCTTCCAAAACAGGGCAATCAAAAGAAGTTAGATTAACCTATGTCTTATCACCATTTCAAAAGCATAGGTTAATATAACTAAGCTTTGTGGTCCTACTATTTACATTTTTTTCAAAAAGTCAACAAAATATAAGGTTTGATGGTAAACTGTTATGGCTCAAGCCATCCTAGGGCCATCATGAAAAAGATAATATGCAGCTCCATGGGAATAATCTCCACCTCATGAAGTACCTCACAACCTACCAAATTCAAAATAACTATGTAATGGACTCTAATATCATAAAATCCTAATAGACTCATGATAGCAGTGAAAAATATATCTGATGTGATTTCTATTGGATCACTATTCATGCTTACTTTTCAATAAGAGGGTTGATTGCAATGTCATGAGATTCTAAAAAAAAATGTCCATGGAAAAGTGAGTTAGAGTTCGGTGAGATAATACATACCAAACCTATGAATTCTTCTAACCAAAGCCACATATATATGAATATCAACATCATATTCAAGCAATTATTTCTCATACTCAATCTCATACATCTATCATTAGATTTCAGAGACTCACCTCTAAGTGGTTTCATATCACATGTACCAAGTACATCATACTGAAACAAAGTTCTCAAGGACCTAGGTTGTCATTCTTTTCCATTACATAATTTAATATCATCATATCACATTCTAATATTTCTCAAAATGACAAACAAGTAAAAGTGAAATGTATAAGTGTAATAAATATCCTTTTTACTCTATTCCAACCTTATCGCACACAATCCTAGCTTTCTCATTCCAAGCCAATGTTATCCCACTCATATTAGAATGCGTAGAGCCATGATTCAATTATTCCCCATCACAACCCATCATTCACATTTCAAGTCTCATAAGAGCTTTTAAGTATTCAATAATATCAATTTCATAATAGATACATCATTAAATTCATATTAACACATTCCATCATCATTCATGATATCATGTCCCAATCCAACTTTTATGAAAAGTATTGACATTAAGCACTATAGACTTCACAATAACTATATCACGACATTCTTATTCAATAACAATTTTAATCACATGAGTTACATTCTATTTCAAATGCATTGTACATCCTTTGTTTCATCACTGGACTATATTAATTAATCTCATATTAATAATATATATAGCCAGTTGCTAAATTCAATAATATTATATTCTAGTTACCTATTTAAGGTTTGTTAGGTATTATACTAGCTTTAGTAAGACTTAGATAAGATTACACCAAGAAAATAGGAAATATTTTTTAAAGAAGCAGAGTTAGGTTGAAAATCTAGAAATTTTTCAAGATACAATCAAAATCGTGAGTAAGATCATTGAAAAAATTTGAGTAGAATCATGATTAGATTGAGGAGTTCAAGTGTGAAAGATTTAATTTAACTTTAAAAAATTTAATCAAAAATATGAGTCTGCTCACCAAAATGTGCAACTATTTAGGAAGTCCAATTACAAATATGATCAAAATCACATCAAGATCAAAGAATAGAGAAGGAAGATTCAATTCAAATCACAGAAATCTAGTTCAAATTTTGATTTAGATCATAAGAACAAAATGGTTGGATCTCTATGAGCATGATCATGAATCTAGTTCAAAAGCTACGATTCAACTAGCACGAGCAGGTATTGCATGACAATAATAGAAAAATAGGGAAAGTAACATCTAATTCAACACTATACCACAGGATCTCAACACAATATGTTTTAAGCTTCAAACTTAGGTATTTTAATAGAAAACTAGTTATTATGTCATTAAACCCATTCAATCTCAACTTTACCACAAAATCACAAGAAAAATTCACTTGCACCAATAATAAATAGATCACAAGCAATAAACATTCTATAATTCACAAGAATGGTAAGAGTTACTCACTTGTGAATTGGAAACACAAGATCATTATTGATACCACCAAAAATCTTCAATACTTTTCATAAACAAAAAGAAGAATATATTAGCTTCTTGACTATTTCTTAGTTTTTCTTTTAACAAATAATTATATACCATTTGATTATGGTTTCATGGCAGAGAAACAAGCTAAATATACAAGATTTAAGCTCTAAAACTTCAGAAAATTCACATAAGTTCTTAAAGTGAATAGTAACATGACTAGTGATTGTAAACCTTAAAAATTCAAATCTCAAGTTATACTCAGTAAATCTATGTCATTTTGATATCAAATTGAAGAGGAAGAAGAGAGGATTCAACTATAAAAATTTTAGAAACTAACATGAAGAAGTAAGTCACGTACTTGAAAAGAGAGAGTGAGTATAGAGATAGAAAGAATCCAAACTTGAAGAAGAAGTAAACTGCATGGGTAGCAACTTGAAGAAGCTAAAGAAAAAGAAGAGGAAGTTGGCTTGTGAGGGGCAAAATGGGAAAAGAGAAAGCCAAATCCTTAACTTTGATTTCACTTAAAATATTTCCCTTTTTAACATTTTTTCCTATTTCCACCACTTTGAGCCAAGAACTAACATACTCACTGATCATTAACGACCATGAAATTTTATCACAAATTAGTTAAATTAATTACCTTTGTAATAACTATAATTTTACCATTGCTAGATACCTGTAGCCCTAATTTCAATCTTTTTAAAGTTTTTTAGAATTTAAATCCCAAAAATACAAATTTAATTTTCTGAGCATCCATAATGGAAACTTCAGTTATTTGAAAATTCCTAAAATTTATATAGTCTATTTCTAATATATCTGGACTCCTTGTAGCCCCAAATTATGGTTTTGAAATTCTTAAAAATTTCAAATTTAGCCTTTTCAGATTTTCTCGAAAAGCCAGTTTATTGTTAAAATTAACTTTAGAAAATTTAGGGTATTACACTCACATCTTAGGAAAAAAACTCAACTCTACTCAACATGAAGCATCATCTCCATTATTTAAGAGCCTTGAAAAAGCTTCACCAACAAAAACAATCTCCAAAAAATGATTAAGACAGGCCAAAATCAAGCTCCAATAAATCATCAAAATCTGAAGCCCATAAATATATCCTTCTCATCCTATTCCATATACAAAGTAGCAAAACACACAAATCAACCTCCAAACAACACAAAAAAACCCAAATCCCATTTTAAAAATACAAACACATGAAAATTGTGGATACCTAAAACCCCAAGATCATTTGTATATTTCTTCATTCAGAATACCAACTCTTAAAAACCTGAATACACATCTACCAATAGTAAGCAAAAATCAACAAAACCAAAATCTAGAAAATTTAACACGAAATATCAGACAAACAATTCCAAATTTTAAACTTTACCATAATCTAGAACTTAAAATCTCATCTTTGATCTCAAATTACCCAATCTATGGTGAGAGAGAGTGAGAAAGAAAAACCTTAGACAAATAAGTAGATACCTACTAGAGAAGAACCATCTTGGCCTCTAGGCTACTATTTCATCCATGACAGCAACGCTACCATTCGATGGTAAGAAAAGCGAAAGTCTGGAGAAAAACGAAACAAGAGAATTGTGAGGTAGGAAGAGACTATGGAGGAAGGAGTTGGATAATGGTGGCCACAAGCCTCCCTTGTGTAGTTGATAGGATAGAAGTAGAGAAAAAAATCCATTTGCATTTGAAAGTGACGAATGGTGAGATTTCCTTTTCATTTTTATTTTTTTCTTTTTTTGACTATAGATGTAATATTATATTTAATTCAATATCTTTTATTTTATTATTATTTTTCTTAATAAGGTAATTTGCAAATGGATATAGATATTAATCTTTTTAAATCTGTTTGTCGATTATCCTCTTTCCCTTTTATTGATTTCATGTTTATCTCAAGATCTTATGTGTTGTTAATGCATTCATTTATGTAAATATGGCATATTAATTTATCATATATCAAAAATTATCATTTGTCATTTGTGCATAATTTTCTATGATGGAATACACTAAAAAAATATTGAAAGTTTGGTCTCTTTTAGTGTTCTTAAGGTGAAGGATATTTTAAAAATTAAGTCAAAGTCAATTGGTGAAATTTAAATATTATTATATATTAAATTATTATATACTTGTCATAATTTTTCATACTTATATGTATACTATCTCTAAGTGTGTCATTTTATTGCATTTTTGCTCATATATTTAATCTAAAATAATAATAAACTTTTGTCGACGATAGATTGAAGTTGGGAAATGCAATTGTAAGTGTAATGACAACAACTCCCAATATTCTTGAGACATTTTTCTTTATTCAAATTGGCCATGAAGATAGACAATTTTGATACACTAAATTAATAAAATTAATAGGACATCAAATTAATAAAGTTTATATAATATTTCAAAAGAAGTGTATTCATTTTATAACTCAACTTTTACGTTATTATTCCACCAAATGCTATCCATAATTTTAGTAGTTTATGCTAAAATCCAACTTTACTTTACTCATTTATTTAAGTATATATCATATACAACTAAAAATGAAGATTTTGTATATGACTGATCAAATTTGAGGAATCCAATTATTAGTACAATGATGATGGCCCTTAATATTATTGAGTCATTTTCCTTTGTTAGGATTCAACCATGAAGTTGGAAGAATTCAACTAGAAAATATATTAAAAATAATAATAGATCTTTTTTCATCAAATAATAATATTCTAAAAAACTAAACAAAAATTAGGAAATGTTTGCATTGTCTCAACATTAAATATGTGGTATCTTTTAAGAAAGAGAGAGAGAGAATTTTCATTATGTAATAATTCTTCTTTAAGCCCCACAAGTTGAGTTTTACAAAAATGTGGATAACAAATATTCTTTCTAAACATCGTTTATTAATCATTGTTGTAGGCATATAACTTATCGCAAAATCAATCACTTTTCAGCCTATTATTGTTTAAATCATGTATAACTTTTTGATATTATGTAAACAAAATGGGATATTTGAAAATAAATAAAAATAACTTTGAAAATATAAAGAAACAAGTCAAAGACCATTTCAATTCAAATAAAAATATAGAATCAGATTAAATCGGTAATCGTTTTCAAAATAGACGTTGTAGGTTGCTAATATCTTTTCTATGCATAATTAACTCCCAAATCTAAACTCTAATTTATGCAGACCATATCTTGATGATCCAATCACAATGATAAAAATGATATGTGTGACTCTTTTTCTTTTAATATTTTGAATTTGCACGAATACATGCATTTCACCTTATTTATCTTAAACCATAAACACATCATATCTATTGTGGGCATTCATCCATTCGCATCATGCACTGTTGCGAGGGACATTGCGACACTAATCAATCAACATCACAATAGCCAATAAAGGACAAAACCTTGCCTTGGTAGCATAATATGTAATCAACCATTCCCTTTAGATGTTGAAAAATTCTCTTAACTGCTTTCTAATGTACCAGTCCTGGGTTTGATTGAAAATGGATAACTAATTCAATGGCATAGCAAATGTTTGGCCTAGTACACATCATTGCATATATTAAGCTTTTGATAGCACTAGAGTAGGGAACTCTTGCCATTTTTTCTTTTTCCTCTAGAGTTTTTAGATCTAAGTGCATACTTAAGCTTAAACCTTTTTCCCCAAGTGTATCAATAAACTTGTAATTTTGCATATGGTATCTTTCTTGCATTTTGTTGATATAGGTTTCTTGAGACAAACTGATTAGTCTTTTAGACTTATTCCTTACTATTTTGACACCAAGCATATAGCCAGCTTCACCCATGTCTTTTATTTCAAAATTTAAGGAAAGCCACTTCTTTGTAGCTTTAATTAAAACTTTGTCATTTCCAACTATCAAAATATCATCCATAGTGTTGGGATTACAAAACTACCCATTGACACATATAAACACAATGGTCTTCTTCAAGCATGGTAAATCCATCCTCCATGATAGATTTATAAAACTTGATGTGTCATTACCTAAAAACTTGCTTTAAACCATAAATGGACCTTTTAAGCTTGCAAAGTTTATGCTCTTAGCCTTTAACTATAAAGTCTTAAGATTAATCCATGTAAATCTCTTCCTCTAATTCCTCATTTATGAATGCAATCTTAACATCCATTTGGTAAAGTTCCAACTGCAAATGTGTAACAATAGCTAGAATAAGGCAAATTGAGGCAAACCTAACCACTGGACAGAAGGTATCCTCATAGTCAAATCCTTCTTTTTAGGTATAGCTTTTAGCCAATAAGCAAGCTTTAAACTTATCAATTAATCCATCAGTCTTTCTTTTTATCTTAAGAACTCATTTGCTCCATATCATTCTTTGTTCAGGCAGGAGATCAACTAAGTCCCAAACATGATTGGTACTCATAGATTCCATTTCCTCCTCCATAGCATTTATCCAATATTTAGCTTAAGGACCAAAAAGAGCTTTTTAAATTAAGTTAGGCTCTTCCAATTCTTGCGAAGTTATTAAAAATGCTTCTTCCTCAAATTCAAGATGGTAGCGAGGAATTCTCCCATGAGCACTTCTACATGGTTGCATGCCCTCAAAATTTTTATGAGATGGCTCAATATGATGAGATTGTCACTTTCCCTTACTAAATAAGATGAAAGATGTATATCTTAGATCTTTTTTACTTGACAAGGTGTGACAAGCTCTACGTTATCTATCTCAAAAAATTGAAAATCCTTACTGACTCCATGTTTTTATAGGAAATTCACCCTCTAAAAATTTTGCATCCCATGACTCAAGTTCTATCATACTTCCATTATCATATTCTCCAATAAACACATGGCCTTTGCAATTTTCTAAATATCTAACAAAGATATATTTCTTTCCTCTTAGCCTTAATTTTTCATGTTTATAAGATGTTGTGTGGACATAGGCTATTAAGCCCCATGGCCACAAATTATCTAAACAAGGTTTTTCACCAATCCAAAGCTTATATGTCATAGAAGTTACTGACTTAGTGGACACTCTATTAAGGATATAAGCTATAGTCAACAACGCATCCCCCCCCCCAAAAAAAAGATTGCCAAATTAGCATGACCTTACCATATCTCGAAGAGTTATATTCCTTCTTTATGCAATACTATTTTGTTATAGAGTTTCATGAATAGTTAATTATCTAGCTCTCCCCATTTCTTCACACAATTCTTTGAATTGATCTAATAGATACTTGTGGCCATGATTAGTCCTTAGAGCCTTTACTCTTTTTTTCTAATTATTTCTCAACTAAATTAAGATAACATCTAAAGTAATATCATGCTTCTGACTTGTGAGAGATCAAATAAAACTTGACCATAACACGCAAAATTATCTATAAAGGTAATGAAATAGGAAGTGCCATATCTTGCCTTTACATTCATTGGTATCAAAATGAATGAGATGCAAAGGTATCAAGGCTTTTTTTTGCCTTACCAAAGGGTTTTCTTATTGCTTTGCTAACCAGACAAGGCTCACATATAGGCAAATCAATCTTAGCAATTGGACTTATAAAGCCTTCTCTAGCTAACTAATTAATTCTATCTTGCCTAATTTGTTTTAACCTGACATGCCAGAGAATAGAATCATTACTCAAATTAGAGGCAATAAAAGAGTAACAATCATTATTAGGAATGAAAATAGTATCTAGAACCATAAAACCATTGGATAAAAAACCATAACCATAACACATAGTTCCCAAATAAAGTTTTATGTGATTATCATCAAACTTAATTTTGAAACCTGACCTAAGAAATACTAGAATGGAGATTAAATTTCACCGAACATCAGAAGCATATAAAACATCACGGAGTAACAAAATTCGACCTCCTTGCAATATCTACTTGCAAGTACTAATCCCAATGACCTTGACACTAGAATTTTGCCCCATGTAAATCTTTCAACTTTCTATCGAAATCTGTAGAAATTCCATAAACACTATTTGATCCCTTGTTATATGTTTGGTAGCTATTAATTTTAGTATCCAAAAGAAAACTATGTAGCCATCATCAAAGAACTAATGACAATTATTGAGGAATGAAATGAAAAACATACCTTTGTCTTAGTGCATTCACAAACAAAATGTCTCAACTTTCCATAGTTGTAACAAGTCATTTTTGACCAATCCTTTTTTCCACCACACTTACCCCTTTTGTGTTGGTTATTCTCTTTTCTACCTTTCTTTGTAGGTGGCCCAGTATTGCCTTTCTATTTAGGTCGTCCATCATTGCCTCTCTTGTGCTTGAAGTTATTAGGACTTGCTTATGCCATAAAAGCCTAATCTACTGGCTCTTCATCTTAAAGATGGTCTTCTTTTAGCTTCAAGTGTTAGGAAACATCATCAAAAGATATTATGCCATCAATATGGATGAGCTTTATTGTCATATGCTCCCATTATTTGGTAAAGATCAAATGATAGCCTACACTTGTTGCTTATTAGTCAATTGATGATTGGCAGCACTCAGTTCACTTATCATGTTTGCCATGATTATAAGATGCAGCCTAATTGAATGATCAAGGCACTTCTTGTAACTATCAAGTTTTAAAGTGAGTTGTCATAATCTGATAGTAGAAGTTTCTCTATATTTGAGTTTCACAATATCCATACTACTAAGGTAGTATGATACCGCCCAAAACATAGCATTATGTCATTTTGCATGCTACTCAACATTAGAATGCAAGTGACACAATCCTTTTTCTTAAAGCCCTGATAAGCTTCAAGATCTCTTCTATTTTGAAGAATGTCACCTTTTTCAAGATCTTCCATAGGTTGTGTGATAGTTTCTAGCATGTCTTGCTCTTTAAGGAGATTCTAGATTTTTTTATGCTAAATCTCATAATTCTTTCATCCAGTTTATCTCCATGGTTAAGTTCGATAATAATGCTCTTAAAGGCAACCATATCCAACTAGAATATGAATACAAAAAATGATGCTTTTAAGCATTATTAAACATATGGGCATAAAACTATGTAGCTTGTATATATATATATATATATATATGTTTTTAGAAGAAAAAAAAACTTTTAGCATAACCTACTATAAAAAAATGTATATATGTATAATATTATAGAATGATACTAAGATACTAAAAGTAGTTTTTCCAAAAAAAAAAAGAGAAAAACTTTGTAATGTGTTGCATGAACTCTAGCATGTATGGCTCTGATACCAATTTAGACAAAATAGATAAAAATTAATTACACTTAACATGGCAGAAGCATTGGATCAAAAATTCTATAATTATTCCTACTAGAATCACATGCACTAACTAGGAATTCTATCACTAGTGAAGACAACTTAATCTCACAACCCAAATATCTTATCAAAGCTCCTTAAACTCCTTGAGATGTTGATTTCTTTTCAACTGATGATCTCTTGGGAGAATCTAGATCCTTTTGTATAGAACTCAAAAATTACCCTTTGATTAATACCCCCATTAAATAAAGCCTATTAATAGAGATGTCTCCTTATACATGAATGTTAATATTCTATGTACATTTATTGAGTTACCACATATATGAATAAAGACCTTAGTCTACGTACGCGTACAAAGACTGTTATTCTATGTACATGAATTGGGAGCCTCATAAATTTAGATTAAAATGAATCTTCATGAGTGCAAAGAATCCAACACATATATTATTATATATTTGTTGAATTGGTGAAGTTATACTTGTGATATCCTTATAGTATTAATGATAGCTCATTAACCTTGAGTGAAGTAAGTCTAAACAACAAGTAAGAAGCTTTTCTTTGAAAGTTGATTAAATAGAGAAAATAAGAAAATGAACAAATTCAAAAGAGAAACTAGTTGAATGAAAAAGGACTAAACCTCAATCCAATATTCCCGAAAATTTTAGCTTTGTTTGACAAGGCAAGCAAATGAGTAAGACACTTGGAAAACATAAAATCCCCTTGAAATTAATATTTGGTTGACGGATTCATTTAAGTTAAAATTTTAAGGAAATTAAATATCGTATTTTAAAGGTAGGGGGATAAGTTGATAGTGAAGCATAGTTTATAAGAGTAGAGTGTATTTTTCCCTAAAATTATGTATGACTGACTTGATGTAATTTTAAATTTGATATGGTTTTTATAAAATATAATATTAAATTGATGTAGATATAATTTTTAAAACTATTTTAATGTAAACATAATCTTCCAAAGACAAATTTAGTGGTTCAAAGCAGCCAAATTAAGGCCATATAATTTTTCGGCGTAAAGTAGTTGTTGTAATGATAATTCAAGGTATAGTTCAATTAAAATAAATATGAATCCCACCAATTTACAAATTTTTTTGAAGTAGAACAGAATATAATCTCAGATGAAAATTATAGAAGTAAAATATTATATATAATCTCTCCCGAGTTTAATACTAATTACGAAACAACTAGTGCGTCCTTCGCGAAAAATTCAATTTTAAATTTATGTGTAACATTTTTTAATCTTCTGATCTCCATGCAAAGTGATTATTAAAATATTAGTTTAGAGATGTATCCCAATTAAAATAAATGTGGATCCCAATCACATTTACTAATAACATTTACTAACAAATCAAATTTCTATGATGTGTAGCATCTTTTAATATTTTAAGAGAGTTCTATATATGTAGATTTTTAATGTTGTGATGCATTTTTATATATTAATAATATAAAATATTTTACACTAACAAAAATCAAATTTATACTCTTATTAAAATATATAAGTAACGATATTCCTATATTTCACAGCTGACGTCCAATTTTAGTTCACACCAATGGATACTTGTAATTATTTTGTTTTGAAAGGTTATAGCGTTATTATTCTTATATTGTAGTATTTCAATTTCAATGTCGGAAATTCATCACCTCAAATATGTATGCAGAATGCATATTAGATCCTCACCATCTAAAAGAAATAATTATTTTATTTATTTATCTATTTATTTTGATCTTGCATTAGGGTACTGAGATGGGTGGGAGTCAAACTTCCACTTTGTTTTCAGACTGGAGAAATAAATTTAGGATAATAAGTGTTTGTTTGGATAATATTAAAAACAAAATCTCAGCCATTACTACTTTGATAAGAATAAGTTTTATGTTTGGGAATGAAATTAGCGCAACAATTACTCTAAAAAAAAAAAGGTAATTTCTTTCAAACATGGAATTACTAAAAGATATAGAATCCTGTACTAAATTACCCGTCGAAATACAAAATTTAGAGTAAATAAATAAAAAATGATTATTTTGCTACTTCATCTCCAGATATTGGAGATAAAAGTGTTGAAAATTCGGTACTCAACGTGTTGCAACATGATAAAAATGCTTTAATGTTTCTAGAAGAAGTATTTCTAGACGCTATTCAAATAGACTCTAAGGTCACATGGCTTTCAACGCAAAATAACGTTGAAGTGCTGGCTTATGGTTATGCCCTACAAAAATGAGAAAAAAATTCAAATTATCATTTAATTTTGAATAATCATATTTAATATAAATAACTATTAATTTTTATAATCATCCTAAAATTATTTATAAATAATAAATTATACCTAATATCCATCTTAGGGATGCAAATATTTTGCATTTTGACAAAAAACTTTGTAAAAAATGAAGCAGTGTGGAGATCTTATAATTTAAATTTAAAAGTGATTTGACTGTATTCTAGTTTTTCAATTTTTTTATATTTTTTAATATTATAATCATTTTGATATGATTTATTTGTCCAATACGAATAGAGAACATCTAACTTTATACTTATATTTTTATATTTTTATCGGTATAATATG
Organism: Saraca asoca; assembly: GCA_026873985.1. Classification (NCBI taxonomy): domain Eukaryota; kingdom Viridiplantae; phylum Streptophyta; class Magnoliopsida; order Fabales; family Fabaceae; genus Saraca; species Saraca asoca. Next base: position 2,131 of record JANHAO010005469.1, on the reverse strand, counting down.
CTATTTAGATTTTTTTTTAAAATTATGAAAAAAAATAACTTATTTAGAGATAAATTACTATTTATAAATGATTATAAAAATTAATAATTATAAATATTAAATATAATTATCACAAAATTAAAGAAAAATAAATATAAATCCGACTACATTTATTAAAAATCTGTCAGTGGAACATGACATAATCACAAATAAAGAAAACAAATAGACCAGTTAGAATTGGGCAGACTCTGAGATTTCTTAGATGAGCACTTAAAAACAAGAGAAACCATTTCCCTTTTATAACCGAAAAACATGAATTGATGAAATCATTTATCTATAGATCCATTCATCTAATTAAACTCTTTTAAACTCCCAAATCAAATCGACATCTCAGAGTGAGACGTTAAAGCTAATGTACCTGAAATCTTGCGGCTTTCGTTCTAGAATCTGGCGTAGAACGAGTAAACGAGTACGCAACCACAAGTCTCTTGCTTATATTCAGGATCTATCCCAATTTACAACTCAAAAGTGTATAGATTTAGTAATATACACTCGAATAAATATCACCAACCACCAACCTACTTAAATAATATAATAAACCAGCGATAGAAATTTATATAATATACGTGAACTAATTATGCATTATTTATACTTACCATTTATTAAAAATAAAAAAATTACAATTTTATCTAAAATGACACATGGCTTGCATATTGTCATGTTGAGACCTATCATACCATGCATTACAAGTCCCATCAATGACAATTGGTTTTTCCTTTGAATACAATAATGATATCTCGGTTCACCGCCCATGCCCTACCCACCTTTTTTTTTTCAAAAATATTTTTAATCATACTATAATATTAAATTTTTAATATTATTATCTATTATATTTTAGTAAATTAATTTATTTTAATATTATAATTAAATAAATTTTAGAATTGAACATATGATTTTTATTTTTAAAAAATAATAAATAATAGTATTAAAAGTCTCAATAATAAAAATTAGGAATTTTTTTTCTTTCTTTCATTATAGTGGGACTGTAATGTAAAAATATGAAATAAATCTTTTCTCATTTTTTTATTCATGTTCTTTTACAAGCACATAAAATTCATAATTTTGAATTTTATCGATTTGTGATAATATATTGATGAAGGAGCGAGAAAAAAGAATAGAAATAATATTGTTAGAAAATATTCCAAATAGGGTGTGAGTAAAATAGACTCGCGAGAAACATTATTGCTTTGAAAATTAACGATGACATAAGAAAACTGCCTATTTGAAAAGCCACTTTTCGTGTGTGTGTTCGTAATCCAATGCCATGTAATATCTTTTGGAAACGAATCTCTGCGAGTATCTTTATGAAAATTAAAATATTAAATATCGAATCATTTTTATTTCATAAAAGATGTTAAATATATTTTTATTTAATTAAAATATTAAATATAATATAAATAGATAAATAATTTTTCATAAGTTGATTTATAATAATGACCCAATTCATATTTATCTAAAAATTAATATATCGATGAATTATAATAATGATAGATGAATGGATAAATAAATGTAGGTTATAATTATTAGATATATCAATATATATAACTATGTCAAACTATAGATGAATCTTTAATGATACTATTATTAACGGAATAACATCTCATTCATTTATTTGACCCTTTCAACATTATGGATAACCTTGAATATATTTAAAAATAGATAGATTAGTTGAATTTAAGGATATTCATCTGTTTTACCACACTTACCATCAAGTAACATATCACACTTAGAGTTTGTTTGACACAAGTAGCTGAAAAGTTAACTAATAGCTAATAAACTAGTTGTTAACTGCTTTACTTTACTAACTGCTAGCTGTTAGTTAAAAGTTAAAGATGATAAGATAGCTGATTATATTAAAAGTATTTATAAAATTAGATGTTGAACTAATTTATAAATGTAAAATGATATAAAAGGATATGTAAATATGATTAGATAATATATAGAATAAATTAATTCATATTTATTTTGAAGTCAAAGTATATTCATGCAATCAAAATATTTAAAATCAGAATAAAATTATCTAAAATTTAATTAAATTATATTTTATGACATCATATATTTATTTACTTACTTACTTATTTTTATTTATTTA
>JANHAO010005468.1:0-22593 GCA_026873985.1 Saraca asoca | reverse complement strand
ACCAAACTCTTGCGTGAGCCACGTCCAAGAAGTGCCATGAGCACCAAACTCTTGCACAGACCATTCCAAGACCTCACATCCAAGAAGTGCTAGCCATGCACCAAACTCTTGCACGAGCCATGTCCAAGAAGTGCCACGAGCACTAAACTCTTGCATAGACCATTCCAAGACCTCGCACCCAAGAAGTGCTAGCCATGCACCAAACTCTTGTGCGAGCCACGTCCAAGAGGTGCCACGAGCGCCAAACTCTTGTACGGACTATTCCAAGACCTCGTATCCAAGAAGTACTAACCACACACCAAACTCTTACACGCGCCACATCCAAGAAGTGCCACAAGCACCAAACTCTTGCACGGACCACTCTAAGACCTTGTGTCTAAGAAGTGCTAGCCATGCACCAAACTCTTGTGCGAGTCATGTCCAAGAAGTACCACAAGCACCAAACTCTTGCATAAATTGATATGCCTATGCAACCTACATGGAAACTCAGTCTTGTGATGGTGATGATGCTCAAGCACCTTACTACTTAAACTTAACCTCAAAGGCACTCTAATGCTCGTGCTTTCTGCTGATTAAAGCAAGCTGACACGATCGACTGATCATGCATATGGCACATATCCTTTAAGTTGAAACTTATTGGCTTAAGCCTATTGATGCAAATTTTACTTTTAGTAATTGGGGTCGATTAATCCATTAAACACTCCATATGATGATTATCAAGTTATGATTTTGTAGGGGTTAGTCGCGTTGCTGTCAGTAACCAATTGAACCGTTGGTATAACAAACTTGCAAAGACGAAGGATATAAATGTAATGCTTCAAGTTTTATTAAAAGGCCTCCTTCAACAAAGTAGATTTACATTAGAAGATCTGATACACAAGAATAATGCAAAAGCTAAAAGCTATTAATTACACAAAGGAAGAGAGAGCCAACCCCTAGGAGACAAACTCCTATCAAATAAAACACCAACAAATATGGTTGCTCCTACTTATAGCCCTCCTCAGCCAATGGTTCGTTTCCTGACTCAAACCTAGAGCAATTCAAAAAAGAGTCAGGAGTTTGACTGGCAAGGCTGAATCTCACAGAAAAGCCATAAGGAAGTAATCTAAGATTTGCACAAGACTTCCCAGGAGCCAATAAGAAGAGTTATGCAGGAAAGCCATGTGCAACAGGCCATTCACGCCTCCAAAACCTCTGCAACAGACCATGCGTGCCTCAAAAAGCTCCATTAGAAACCAAGCTGCTGGAAGCGTAGAGAGCTTAACTAAAGCGTCTATCAGGCAATCTCATAGAGAAGCAAGAGGAGCTTCACAAGCTTTTATAGACCAGTCCGGGTTCATCAAATGACCCAGAGGACATTTGGCTACTCTAGATCAGACGGTCCAGAAAAAACAAGATTGCCAAGCCAATGGTTAAAAATTACATACAGTGAGAAGTATGGCCTAAAGTAAGGGAAATGAAAGCCTGAAAGATAGAAAAGACAACATGGCAGTCTGAACGTGAAGACTTATCCATCCTGCAGACTATAAACGAAGACTTTGACTACCAGTCGCAACTCCCAGCCTGCAAAGTGAGCTGAGAGTTGGAGGGCTTATGTTATAGGTATTTTCTGGAAAGTACGACTTGGACTGACCGAAGTCTAGAAAAAGGCATAACCAGCTAGGTAGAGGCCCAAATTGGAGATTGAAGTCGCTCAATGAGGATACCAAGCCATTGGACGCGAGCTGAAGGCATTGAACAATATTGCGGCAGGAAGGGTAACTCGCTGGGAAGGCCTTCAACTTGCCAGCGAGAAGGGTGTCACTCCGATCGTCCTCGAGGAGAACGACTAAGCGAGTATAGTGAGGCCAGCTAAAGCCCCTCGGCTTGTCCACTAGCACAGCACTAGGTCATGAGGTTAGCGAGCCAGACACATGCGTGGGGTCTAGTTAGCAACCAATGGCACACATCTCCAACTGATAGGTCAACCCCAAAACCGACACATCAGCCTTCGACAATCCGACATTGATTTGCTTGGCATTAATTACTCGACGCCAAGCATTAAATGCCCAGTGCGACGAAAATAATCATTCTGCTACTTATAAAATTACATTTGCAACCCTTTCCCCTTCTATAAATAGGAAAGGATAGTCATTATAAAAAAGGAGAGGAATTTGCATACAGAAACTTTGTCGGAACACAAAGAGAGCACCGTACATAGTGAGAGAGCATTGCCATTGTAATCAAACAGAGAAAAGCAATCGTTAGCTGATAATCAAAACCAGCGTGGATGTAAGGGCCAACTTGACTTTAGCCGAATTATGATAAAACTTCTAGTATTTGCTGTCTTTCTTCTTTTTCACTATCCTTTTTTCTGCTTTCTTCCATATTCAACTTGCAGTCTAGGGTGATATTGAACTCAAACTTGTTAGATCGGATTTTGGTGTCAACAAGTATATAAAAAGTTACAATTTTATAAATTAAAATTGCATAAAAAAATTTCTCGACTTCTAATTAAAAATTTGTAAAAAATAATAGAAATTTTCACAAATATTATAGAAATATATTTCCATACTCATTTTTTTGTGTGTATAAATAAAACATTATCCAAAATTTAAGAATTAAATACATAAATTTACTCACCCACTGACATTAAAATCTTGGTTCCATTGCTGGGATGAACTCAATTTTGGGTGGACAAATATCACTTTTTCCGGCTGGTCTTAATATAATAACGAATAAAATAAAAATTATAATAATAAAAAAGAGAATGGTTCACACTGTAATTTTTTTACAATTTTTCCACTCCTAACAATTAAGAAACTCAAAATTTCAAGGAAACTTACCCAACCAGTGAGTATGAACTTCGTCATACTCTTTCCTATATGAACTATAACCCTTTTTGTTATTTAAAACAATAAACTGGCTACTTCACTCTCTGCTTTGTCCTCATTCTTTATTTTTCATTGAGTTATTTTCGTATGGGTGCTACAGTTCTCAACCTCCAAGATTGTCTCAAAATTCTATCATCAAGTTATTTTAACAACAACCTAACAAAACGAAACTTGAAATGTGGTAAATATGGTGTACAACTTTCCAACACGGTGGCAGATCGAATATCAAAGACAGCCAAGAAGCTACGCCATGGAAACTCAGAATCGTGTTCAATAAGGGGGTTTGACTCAAAATCAGAGATAGACTCCATCGAGAAGTTTGTTGAATTATTTGTTGGATCATTGATGTCTTCTGTATTGCTAGCACCTAATCCCGTTCTGTTGTTGAATTTTTTCTTTAAGAAGATTCCCATTGATGCCACTGCTAACCTACGCAAGCTTTTGCAGTTGGATTTGCCCTTGTAATATTTTGTGTTAATTTTAGCTAATCAAGTATAGTACTCAACCTCTAAGATTGTCTCAAAATTCCATCATCATCAAGTTATTTTAGCAACGAAACGAAGCTTGAAATGTAATAAACGTGGCGTAAAACTTTTCAACACGGTGGCAGATCAAAAATCAAAGAACACCAAGAAACTACGTCACGGAAACTCAGGATCGTGTTCAACAAGGGGGTTTGGTTCAAAATCAGAGATAGACTTTATGAAGAAGGTTGTTGAATTATATGCTGGATCATTGATGTGTCTATATTGCCAGTACCTAGTCTCGTTCTGATGTCGAATTTCTTCTTTAAGAAGATTATCATTGATGCCACTGCTAACCTACGCAAGCTTTTGCAGTTGGATTTGCCCTTGTAATATTTTGTGCTAATTTGAACTGCATTTATGAAGTACAGTTCTCAACCTCTAAGATTGTCTCAAAATTCCATCATCATCAGGTTATTTTAACAACGACCACACAAAACGAAGCTTGAAATGTAATAAACGTGGTGTAAAACTTTCCAACACGGTGGCAGATCGAATATCAAAGAACTCGAAGAAACTACGTCATGGAAACTCAGGATCGTGTTCAACAAGGGGGTTTGGTTCAAAATCAGAGATAGACTCCATCGAGAAGGTTGTTGAATTATATGCTGGATCATCGATGTCTCCTATATTGCCATCACCTAGTCTCGTTCCGATGTCGAATTTCTTCTTTAAGAAGATTCTCATTGAAGCCACTGCTAATATTTTGTGTTAATTTGATATGCATTTATAAAGTACAGTTCTCAACCTCTAAGATTTTCTCAAAATTCTATCATCAAGTTATTTTAACAACAACCACACAAAACGAAGCTTGAAATGTAACAAATATGGTGTATAACTTTCCAACACTGTGGCAGATTAAATATCAAAGACCGCCAAGAAGCTACGTCGTGAGACTCAGGATCGTGTTCAATAAGGGGGTTTGATTCAAAATCATAGATAGACTCCATCGAGAAGATTGTTGAATTTTACGTTGGATCATCGATGTCTTTTATATTGCCAGCACCTAATCCTGTTCTGTTGTTAAATTTTTTCTTTAAGAAGATTCTCATTGATGCCACTGCTAACCTACGTAAGCTTTTGCAGTTGGATTTGTCCTTCTAATATTTTGTGTTAAATTGAACTGCATTTATCAAGTACAGTTCTCAACCTCTAAGATTGTCTCAAAATTCCATCATCATCAAGTTTTTTTAACAACGAGCACACAAAATGAAGCTTGAAATGTAATAAAAGTGGTGTAAAACTTTCCAACATGGTGGCAGATCAAATATCAAAGACGTCCAAGAAACTACGTCATGAAACTCAGGATCGTGTTCAACAAGGGGGTTTGGTTCAAAATCAAAGATAGACTCCATCGAGAAGGTTGTTAAATTAGATGTTGGATCATTGATGTCTCCTATATTGCCAGTAGCTAGTCTTGTTCTGATGTTGAATTTTTCCTTTAAGAAGATTCTCATTGATGGCACTGCTAACCTACGCAAACTTTTGCGATCGAATTTGTCCTTGCAATATTTTGTGTTAATTTGAACTGCGTTAATCAAGTATAAGGTTAAGTTTGATGTTTTGTGTTTCTTCCTGCAATTATGTTGTTGTATCTTAGATTTCAGCCCTCTTTTGCTGGTGTAATGTATTTGTGAAGAAGAAAATCCTAACACAATAGAAGGTTAATATTAACTCCATTATTTTTCAAAGATGATTTTGGAGAGTTTCTTTTTTCTTTTATTTGTTGCTTTAAAAACTATTTTTTTTCTATTTTAATGCATGTTAATCCTCACCTATATGCCTTTAATGATAGATAAAAGAATAAAGGGAGTATATATATATCATGCAAATTGGCAGATTCTATTAACGTTGCATTTTAATTTCTAATTATACAAAATTTAATCAATGGAATATTATTATTTTTAATCTATGTTTCAATTTATGTCAGAAAATATAATTCAAGATTATGATTTGGATTTCAAATGTTTTAGGTATTTTTTTAATGTTCATGTAATTTTTTCATATATAATTTTCATAGAATTTTTATTTTGTAAAAAATCCTTTGTTTCTCTAGAGACAATGAAATTATGACGTCCTTCGTTACACCTTCAAAACTTACTGAGATCTTCTTTACTTGTGATCAATATAATTACTGCACATAACTTCATCTTCGAGTAAGTTGGGATATTACATTAATACTAGCCTTTCTACTTGGATTAAAGAAGATTTAAAATCTTTCACCGACAAAAAAAAGGATTTAAAATTTTATCATATTTTCTCCAAATTACTTTGGATAATCTGAAATTTTGATATTATCATAAGCATTCAACATATTTTTTTTCTTTTGGTAAATTCATAATTTTCTCTTCATTGAGATTAATAATTTCTATAATTTTCTTTTATTTTTTCTGAAAAATAATTAGCTTCTGCCAAGTTATAAACTTATCAAAGGTTTATTTCCTTGTATCAGTGTTTAATAATAAACGGAACAAGGTATTCCGTCTAATTAATCTAACACAAAATTATGAATACTAGTTTATAGTTCATGTGATGGACGGGTTGTAATTTTTTTTTTAAGTTGATAATATTTTAGTCTACGTATAAAACGTGTTATAGAGAATAAAGATGAAAACAAAGAATGTTATAATAAGATAAAATCTTCTTTGATTGAGATATATAAAAATTATTATTTATGAATTTCTGAAAACATTGCAAGTATAAAATTATGTCTTTTAGAATTTTTTTTACAATGTCCATTTCAATAACCAAAATAAATATGCAACATTTAATCCACAAATCTGGGTACTTTAAAAAAAGTCTGAACAAATATATTAATCTTTATTTTTTTTATAAATAATACTGTATATATCAGTTATTGAAAGGTTAGATTTTATATTATGTTTAATTGCATTATAAGGTTGAAGCACTTGTGCAGTTTATATGTAATATATAATAATATTTTGTTCATACGCAATACTTTTTGTAAAAAAAAAAAAAGCAAAAAAAAGGTTATAGCGCGCATTGCATGTCTTTAATCAACAAATTAATTAGCTTATAACGATTTACCTATTGACTCATGCTAATTTTTTTAATGTATATATAATATAGTTGACATGATTTAATACACTTTGTATTCATTGACGATGAAATTTGGTTAGCTCCAAATCTCAGTCAACATGAGTAGTTCTTGTATTCCTAAGTTGCAATCCTGTTGAGACAAGCAGGAAAATCAGCAAATGTAGGAAGAAGGAGAAAGAACCAAATCAAGACTAAAAGATTTTTAACATGGTTTGGCTAAAACTAGGCGGAACTGATTTTTACGTCCATGGTATTATTTTATTCTTTTGATGAAATTTCTACAGAATTTCAATATGTGTTTTTCAGCTTACTTTACAATGATCTCCCCCTTCTTATTTATAGAGGTCGGGAGGTTACAAATGTAATTATGCAAGTTGTATTTCTGTTACATCAAATAATAAATATTTTTGACATATGAAACTTCTGTAAATCAACTTTTGTAGACTGCTTTTTGTGCATGGGCCCTAGCTAGCTGCTTCTTATAGACTGACCTCATAAGTTGGGTCTAAGAGGGTGCTTGCTTTAGGTTTATCCTCAATGAGCTTCAAGCTAAGCGAGATGTCACGTCTCGCATGCTGGGATTCATAATCTGGGGTCACTATTGACCTTTGGTCAGCGATGTTGCACTCATGAGCTCGTTTTTGGTGATGCGAGCTCACGCAAGACGAACTATTGGCTTACGTGAGCCGGGGCTCATTCTTTAACAAGTTGGGACTTGTCTTATTCTATGCTTTTGTAGCTGGTGATCTGGTGATCTTAGCTCTTGAGTGGTCTAAGCTCTTTTCTCATTTGGACTTATTTGTTGTTAGGCCTTTGCCAACCCACTTTACGCAGTATCAGCAAACACCCACAATATTAGCCCACCAACTCTTAGCTCACTTTGTGAGCTAGGAGTTGGAGTTTGCTAGCAAAGGCTTTATTTATGGATTGCCATGCAATTAAAAGTTTTTATGTTCAGCCTGTTGTTTCATCTACTCCAGGCCATATTTCTTACTATATGTGTCTCATAGCCATGGGTGTGTCGGCCTCGTTTTCTTCCAAGGCGTTTAATTGAGAATAGTTGGACTTCTTTTGGACTCATCATTGAGACTAGGCTGGTCTATTTAAGACATGGGAAGTCTTTCTTCCTTCTTCATAAAGTCACCTTATAGGTGCCTTGGCTAAGCTCTCCATGTTTATGATAGTTTATTTTTCAATGAGGCGTGTGTGTCCTGTCATACAAGCAGTCTTTATAGGCAATCCTTCTTCGAGGACTTTGGGAGATCTTGTGTAGATCTTGGATTATTTTCTCACAGTTATATCCTGAAATCCAGCTTTCCCAACCATGTTCTCTTACTTCTCAATCCTGGGGGGATAGGTGAGTTGGAAAGGAACCTTTAGTTGATGAGGATGACAAGAAGAAGATTAAGGAGCCATTATTCTCATCGATCCTCTAGCTAGTTAGAGTTCATCTCTATAAAGCTAGTCTTCTTTTTTGACATATAAGAGCCGTAGGCTTGCTCTGGTTTTATACTTTGAATCTTTTGATGTAAATTTACCTTATTGAGTAAGGCTTTTAATTAATGAACTTTTCTTCATGATTCTTAAGTGTTGCATTCGATGTTCCATATATCACAAATAATAATGTAAATTCCTACAAATCATTGCTAGATGGAATGTTTAGATGACCAATCGATCATGTTTTTCGATTAGTAATGAATCGAGTATCAGAGTGCCTCAATGATGAGTAATGTATAAGTAGGTCGCATGAAAAGCTACACCTAGTTGAAAGTCACATGTGAGCTATGAATGGTAGGTCACATAAGAGCTACGAGCAATAGGTCGTATGAGAGCTGCAAGCAATAAGTTACATGAGGGCTATGAGCAATAGGTCACATGAGGACAACAAGTAATAGGTCATATGAGAGCTACGAGCAATAGGTCACATTTGAGCTATGCCTTACAAGTCGTGCCATAGCAATCTTGTTGCTTAGTGGGTAGTGTGAGTTTGACCTTGCCAGCAATCTTGTTGCTCAAAGGAACAACAATCTCTTACTTAATCTCACAGCAATCCCGTTGCTCAATGGAATAGCAATCTCATTGTGTAGTCTTACAGCAATCGTACTATTCAGTGGAATAGTAATCTCATTACTTAGATCCACAATAGTCTTGTTGGTTAGTGAAACAACAATCCCGTTGCTCAGTTCCATAGTAATCTCATTGCTTAGTGAAACAACAATCTCATTGTTTAGTTCCATAGCAATTTTATTGCTCAGGTAGGAAATGAATGACTCTACCAGTAATCTTGTTGCTCAGGTAGGTAATGAGTTTATTTTTAGCACATCCGAGTCTCAGTGAGCTTATAGCTCTAGCTAGAATGAGTTTATTTTAGTACCTCCATGCCTCAGCTAACTAGTTGGAAATGAACTTAGCATACGAGATGCCTCAGTTGAAAAGCTGGCAATGAAATCAAGCTTGACTTTGTCAATACAGGATAACTTTCTTCTTATATAACATTTTGCTAAAAATTAGCTAATAGAAAGATTTGAAGGGCTTTATTAGTCTCTAAGCAACATTACAGCATTAAAATATGGTCTTAATCAAAAGGCCTTGTTTGTGATTAGTGATCCACTAGGGCTACTGAGGTTGCTGTTTGGAGGGTCGAACCACGTAATCTTGTAAGCGACCTCTCTTGATGAGGTCTTCTATGGCATCTTTAAGGGCCCAACATTTTGAAATGTTATGCCTGACCTTGTTGTGATAGGTGCAGAACCTACTCGTGTCTTTGAACTTGCTGGTGGCCCACAAAGGTTTAGGTTTCCTAAAATCTTCCTTATTTCTTTCTATAATGAAAATCCTATCTTGAGTGTCAAATAGGATGCTGTAACTTTTATAGTGACCTTGATGTTGGGGTCGCTCAGTTCTTGCTTTCTTCATGAGCTTGACATTGGAGTAAACTTTTTGGTTGTCATTGCTCCTCTTCTTACTTTGAGTGGAGCTATTCACCTTGTCCTCTTATTAGGACTTTGTGCCAAAGGTTTCATCCCACCTAATATGTTTGGCCACTCGTTCGTAAAATTTAGCTAGATCTCTTAGCAGGGACTTGTATAGACTTTTATACAACTTTCCATCTTTGTGGAGTCCCATTCATATAGCCGTCAAGATATCCCCCTCTGAGGGATTTTCTACGAAATTGGCCTCATGCATAAATCTGACTATGTAATCTTTCAGTGATTCATGCTTACACTGAAAAATCATCACGAGATGGCAAGAAGGTGCAAGCTGCCTTTTCAACGCTCGATACTAATTGATGAATCTCTTCTGGCACTCTTCTTAGCTAGTAACACTACGAGCTAGGAGGCTTCTGAACCATGCTCAAGGTATGCCTCCTAATGTACTTAGGAAAACACGACATTTAATCAGAGGATCAGTTATTTGAAGGTTCATTTGGACATTGAATGCATCCAAATGGTCACATAGGTTGTTGTCCCTATCGTACAGTGGAATTAAAGGAACTCTAAGTTTGTGAGGGAGAGGCTGTGCTTCAATTTCTTTAGATAAGGACGAGCAACCCTTATCGCAAGCATGATCATCTTAAGCTCAAGGGCGCTCCTTTAGTCACTTTAGCCTTTCAAACAATTCTTTTATCTTTGGGTCATGGGAGAAGCAACTTGAAGTATTTTCTTGGCTAGACCTGTTTGAGCTCTTTGCTCTATGCGAGCTCGACGTCACTAACTATTACAATTCTCATATGCTGGGCAAGCTCCTGACCTCATTTGCTGATTGGTGGAGCAAGTTGAGTCAGAGCACTGATGCGTTTACCTAGTAGACTTTTCATTATAGGCTTTTTCACATAACTATTGAAGTTACACAATGATCTCAACCTATTTTTGCATGCCCAGAGTGTGTGTTTACGTTAGCACTTTAATCGTGTCTGCCAAATCTCTTTTCATATTGTCAAACATTTACTAGAGTTAGTGACCTGTCTACACCTCATCAGTTCTAGAAGTAACAATAGGTTGGAGGTGAGTTTTAGGGGGCAAACCGGTAGTGATGCTGGTCGTGAGAGCATCTGCTAGCTGGATGATCAATTGAAATGTTTAAGCTCCTGGTGGTTCTTCCTCTAACCATTGTCGTTGAGCAGAAAAGATAATCAAGAAGCAGATGGGCCCTTCCTGTAGTGCCAATAAGTTAATAGTGAAATTTGGTTAGCCCTAAATCTCAGTCAATGGGAGTAGTTCGTAAGCTATAATAAAGCAAGAAAATTAGCAAATGCAGGAAGAAGGAGCAAGAACCAGATCAAGACCAAAAGATTTTTAACGTGATTCAGCTAAAACCAAGAAGCACTGGTCCTTATGTCCATGGTATTGTTTATTCTTTTGATAAAATTTCTATAAAGTTTCAGCATGTGTTTTTCAGCTTACTTTGCAATGATCTCCCCCTCTTATTTATAGAGGCTAGGAGATTACAAATATAATTATATAAGTTATATTTCTATTACATCAAATAATAAATGTATTTGACATATGAGACTTCTGCAAATTAGCTTCTGTAGATTACTTTCTATGCGTGGGCCCTGGCTAGCTACTTCTTGAAGACTGGCCCCACAAGTTGGGTCTGAGAGGGTGCATATTTTAGGTTCACCCTCAGCAAGCTTCTAACTAGGTGAGATGCCGTGTCCCACAAACTGGGATTCATAATCTGGGGTCGCTACTGGCCTTTGGTCAGTGATGTTGAACTCGCGAGCTTGCTTTTGGCGATGCAAGCTCGCGCAGGATGAACTATTGTCTTACGTAAGCTGGGGCTTCTGCCTTATTCTGTGCTCTTGTTGCTGGCAATCTAATGATCTTAGCTCTTGAGTGGTCTGGGCTTTTTTCTCATTTGGACTTATCTGCTACTCAGCTGTTGCCAGCCCACTTTATGCAATACTAAAAAAAACACCCATAACAATATTCAAAGATTTTTTATAAGCATTAAGCACTTATTGTAGCTTAGCTCCTGGTCCTATCTCTTCCTTATGTGCTATTAATAGTAGCACTCAAGTGTGTCACAAGTCAGCCTCGTGAATTAATTCAATAGGAAAATATGTTCAGTTTTGGACAAAATTTGGCATAAAAATCAAGCCTAAAAGGAGGTTTTGAGGTGAAAATTTGGAAGCAAATGCACTTATAGATTATTTTTTTGAATTTTTCCCGTTTTTGGGTATTTGTATCTTTTTAGTATTGATTATTTGTTCAGTATGAGTAGAAAAGTACATAGTTATGATCTTTACATTTTTATCTTCATGTCCATATGAGATGACACATTAGAACCTTTAGGAGCTAGGTGAAAAGTCTTTATATTAATTAGGAAAAAGTATATCTACTCTTGTCGAGAAGGCTTTTGCTTAAAATGCTCTTTAAGGGGAACATCTCGTGACTTAGTGGACATTATAACTCAGGTTAGGGATCAGAGTGTGGAGCTTAAATACTTCCCCTACACATTCAAAACTATGTAATGAGGCATACATTAATAAAATAAAGTTGTCTCTCTCTTTATTTTTAAAAAGTCCCTTCTCGATATGTACTAGAGGCTTCTTATGTGGCACATTCTTTGAGACTCGATATGTGCTAATGCTTTGACCACAAGCTCATGTTGGCTTATGGACATGTTGCATATGGGATTTTGGTTGTATGGGTGACAAAATCCTTATTACCTTAAATATCTATCTAAATGTGGCTTAAATTTATTAGAAAGCTGACATGTTGGCTAAGTGTTGGTATCATGTGTTACACAATTTTGGCTAGATAGCTATCAACCTGTGATAGATTGGTATTAAAGCTTGATTGTGCTAGAGAGAATAGATCAAGTGGGGCATGATTGGGGTAGAATTGGCTTGTTGGAAGCATATGGAGTTTATGAGTCAAGCAAACACTCATGAGAAATAGCAAAGAGATGCTACTAAGGGCTTGACTGAGAGGATGCAAAAGGTTAGAGCAATTCAGGGGCTAGTGTGCAAGGTGTTACATTCGAAGGAACATTAATAGTGCATCGAGTGGAAATGTGTGTAGAAGTTAGTGGACTTATTGTACAATATGGGACATTAATTATGTGCTCGTTCATAGTAGCCATTCGAAGGAATGCAAATCACTTGAGAGAGTGAGTGATTTGATGGTCTATATAGTGGGAGGAAGCCTAATCTTGCGAAGAAAGCTTGACCATGTCTATAAAGGACATATTAGCTATAGGCAAAACCTAGAGGACGAAGCCACAATCATGCTTAAGAAAGTGTGGTGACAATAGATAATAGACATATCCTATAGGATGACACATCTATGATGAGTGTTGAGTGAACAAATCTTGTTAAAGGAGTCCAAAATCACTTCAAAAGGTATGAATTTTACTCAAACAAGTAAACCTCAAGGGAAATGAGATAATTTAGGAGGGATCCATTGTACATAATCTATGGATGCAAAAAGTGAGTTACAACACTAATCCACAAGATTCGAGACAAGATTCTAGGGAGCTAGCACATCATAATTGCATGACAAGCAACAATGATACTTGCATAGTGAGCTAGAGCTACACAGTTGCTTAACAGAGTAGCAGCAATGACCTTGGGACATAGTGGACTAGCACTACATAGTCACAAGATAGACTTTACGGTAATGACCATGAGATTCACAGTTGCTCATGCATAGGCAAAGTGAAACCAGAGCTTGAGTGGGGGACGCTCAATGTTTTGATCCTATCAAAGCCGTTGATGTGGGGGAGCCATCATAAGGATACACTTGAAGGAGGAGTCTTCAAAGGAGGAATATCACTTAAGAAATGCCAAGAGAGAAGGCACCAATCATCGAAGAAGTTGCTATAAGGGCAATGATATTAGTGAATGACTATGAAGGTTACGGGAGATGAGCCAATATCACCTTCAAGGAGATAATACTTGAGTGTACAAACTTATAAGGGGTCATGAGGACCATGATGCTAGGTTGCATAAACTTTGAATAGACTGTGATGGTCGAATAATGCCATAAAGGTGTCAATTTAGAGAGGGTCAGGCAGATCTGATTGAGTGTGAAAGTTGTTAATGGAAGTATAGTGGGATTGATTGAACCTAACACGAGGAGACTTGTAAGTAAGGTATGGAACTTGTGATCAAGCCATGTTTTGTGACCAAGGTATGGGATTTGTGCTTGAACAAAATATGAGATTTGCATCTCTCATATCGGTAGTATGGGATATTAGATGTGGGGCTATCTATCAATAGACGTCCAAAATACCAAGCAAGCATACAAGCTATAGAGGTAGCACACACTTAAGCTATAGAGGTAGTGAGTTAAATCAAAAGTTGTATGGAGACAATGAGTTAAATCAGAAGAGCTGTGGAGATAGTGACACGTGAGTATGTGTTGGGATAATGAAATTAAGTTTACAGAGGTAGAATACAAAGTCTACGGAGGCAGCATCATCAAAGACATTCAAGTTACAAAGGCAACTACCTAAAGTTGAGGAGGGAAAACAAATATGCAATTGTGCAAGTTTAAGGAGACAGAGCCAAGAAGAAGTCTACAGAGGAGTTGAGGAGCAGCAAACTGATGGCGATCTTAAAAGCTATATGAGGTTGAGGGTGGCATTCATCAAAGCCTCTCAAATAATGTTAGCTCAAAGAGATAAGTAGATCAGTCGAGGAAGTAGTTCGAATGGAGTAGGCTGAAGACCCACATGAAGATTCAAGAAGCTAGTGCTTGAAAAAAGAAACCTTCATGGAAGTTGTGTCAGATTGAGGTGTCAATGATGGCATTGTCACAAGTTAGCCTTACAAACCAATTCGAGAGGCAAACATGCTTGATTTTGGATAAAACTTGGCCTAAAAATCAAGTATGAAGAGGAGGCCTTGTCATGTAACTGTTGGAAGCAAATGCACTTGTAGATTATTTTTTTGTATTTTTCCTATTTTGGGGTATTTTTATCTTCTTAGAATTGATCATTTATCCAATACAAGTAGAAAAATATGTGGTTGCGATCTTTGTATTTTTATCTTTATGTCTATATAAGATAGTGTATTAAAACCCTTAGGAGGTAAGAGAAAAGTCTTTATATCAATTGGAAAAAAGTATATCTACTCTTATCGATAAGGCTTTTGCTTAGAATGCTTTTTAAGGAGGGCGCATCTGGTGACTTGGTGGGCATTATGACTCGGGTTAGGAATTAGAATATAGAGCATAGATACTCCCCCTACATAGTCAGAACTATGTAATGAGGTTCCCTTCTTGATATGTACTAGAGGCTTCTTGTGTAGCATGTTCTTAAGACTCGATATGCGCTAATGCTTCGACTACACATTCATGTTGGCTTGCAGATATGTTGTGCATGGGATTTTGGTTGTATGGGTAACAAAATTCTCAATGCCCCGAATATCTATCCAAGTGTGGCTCAAATTTATTGGAAAGCTGACATGTTGGCTAAGAGTTGGCATCATGCGCCACACGATTTCAGCTAGAAAGCTACCGACTCATGATATAGTGGCAATTTAGTTAGAGGCATTTGGTTCAGAGATTTTACTTTGTTGGTAACGAAATAAAAGAAATTGATTCCTTTACTTATTGTTGGTTCAAGTGGAAGTGAATTTGTTTCCATTACTAACTCTTAACCCATTTCACCAATTTGAAACCTTTACTCCCCTTAGGGATCTGATTCCCTTACTTAGTGGAAACAAAAAAATCCCTCTTTTCACAAAGCTCTACTATTCTTCGCAAGGTCTCTGCATTGCTACTTTCTTTCACAATGCTGCTCTCTTTCACAAGAGAGGGCTAGACACATCATGCAATGTTCTTTTGTTGGAGTGTTCTTCAGCTTTCAACCACTATCTCCATCTTTCAAATCGAAGCATTTATTTACTATCAATAGGTACTAATTCAAACTATTTCTTAGATCTTTTTCATTTGAAATAATCATGATTGACCTGTTTGATAATGTTTTTTTTCATTCGGAATAATCATTATTGTATAGTCACATAATCACATAGGAATACCTTAGACATTGTAGATGGAAGAAATAATAACTAATAACAATAGTTTTGTTCTCAGTTGATTTTGCTAAACACATGGAATTATATATAGATGGAGGGAGGAGGATGAGATAAAAATGACATAAACATAGAAATTTGATTAAACATGAATGTTGTTTAAGGATATTAACATGCAATTTAGTGTTTTTATTTTCAAATAATAGAATTATAGGTAGCATAAAATTGCTATTCTTTTAGGATACGTTGCTGTATCATAATGACATGATAATCCATTTTCCCACTAATGGTATTGACCATCAATTTACCATGATCAGGATTCCATTAATGCCAACAGAACATGGGAGAAGAATATGGATAAGTCTAAAAAAACGTTGCATACTTTTTTATTGGTTGACATCACATATGTCATTAAATCATCTGAATTAATCTCATCAATTCATACTTTAAATATTTTTTTTTTATTTTGGATGGATTTCAAAATGTATTTAATTTTGAATTGTGTGAAAAAGTTTGACCTTAATAATGAATTGTATACCATCATGCATTAACAATAATTGTGTAATATATGCAGAATTTCACACAAACTTATAGTGTAGTATATGTAGAATTTTTAATGTAGCACATGCAAATGTAGTTTATGCAAAATTTGCAAAATTATATGTAGAATTTTACACAATTTATAGTGTAGTATACGGTGTAGCATATGCGAAAACTTTAATGCATTACATGTAATAGTGCAATATATGCAAAATTATGTAGAATAGTAGTGTAGAGTTTAGGGGGTTCCTTGCATTTTAGCCTTTTCTTTTGGATTAAATAAACTGGTTAATTGGTTTCTATAAACTACAAAAGTTTCCTGAATTACTATAGAAATCATCATGGGGCCAATAAAGGTGTCTCTTATAACTAAGTACATAGTTGTGCACTTTGATGTTTATTTATTTAATTTGTTGAGAAATTGATCCATTATGTGAATTGTAAATTATTTACAGAAATGGATTGTTTTGGGCTATCTCTAAGGAGGAAGAGAAAAATTACAATAACTTCAATTAATAATGATGATGGTTAATGTGATGCTAATGATGTACTTGATGTCATACATAATGAGCATTATTGTTATTAGAAGTCTAGGCTTGGAGGAGAGAAAAAAAGTCAAAGAAAAGATTATGATGTAAAATCTTGAATGGGTGAATAAGAAAGAGTGACATGTCTTATAGGAATGAACTTTGTATGAATAGACACATATTTGATGTGCTTTGTGAGATGCTTAGAGATATCGAGGGATTGAGTGGAACTTGAAATGTGTCATTTGAGGAAATAGTTGCTATATTTTTATGCATGTTGGCTCACCATAAGGAGAATAGATTAATTGGATAATATTTTCTTAGAAGTGGAGAAATTGTGAATTGGCACCACAAGAAGAATAGATCAATTGGACAGTATTTTCTTAGAAGTGGAGAAACTGTGAATTGGCAATTAATCTTTGTCTTAATGTTATCCCTAAGTTGCATCAACATTTACTCAAAATGCCTATAGCTATAACAGATAACTGTGAAGATGATAGGTGGAAATATTTTAAGGCATCAATTCCATCTATTCATTACATAACTAATATCCAATAATCATGTGTACAAATGAGTTATGTCCTTTATTATTATTATTTTTGTAGAGTTATTTAGGAGACTTAGATAGTACATACATCTATGAATATATTAGGAGTTTGCTCACTCGACATTGAGTTTATTTATGTCTTACCTAGTTTGGAGGGCTTAGCATATGATGGTCATGTTCTTTGAAATGCTATCTCTAGGCTAGATGGTTTGCGAGTTCCCCAAGTTAACTATAATTGATTTTAATAATTTTTAACTAAAATATTGTAATGAATTCAACACACTTAGTAACAAATCTCCTTTTGATATATATGAAGGTTGTTATTATTTGGTCGATAGTAGATACACCAATGGTGAAGGATTTCTTACTCCCTATAAAGGGCAATGCTATCATCTTAAAATATGGGGTGATCAACAACTACAAAGTGCTAAAGAATATTTCAACATAAAAGGTGCAAAAGCTAGAAATGTGGTAGAGAGATGCTTTGACTTACTTAAGGGAGATGGGCTACACTTAGAAGTCCTACATTTTTCCTAGTCTAAACTCAAGGTTCATATTGTAATGGCTTGTTAGTTACTGCATAACCTAATGAGGAGATTCATGCTTGTGAATCATATGGCGGAGGAAGAGTTTATAGATGAAGATGATGATGAT
Organism: Saraca asoca; assembly: GCA_026873985.1. Taxonomy (NCBI): domain Eukaryota; kingdom Viridiplantae; phylum Streptophyta; class Magnoliopsida; order Fabales; family Fabaceae; genus Saraca; species Saraca asoca. The sequence goes on along the minus strand of JANHAO010005468.1, from coordinate 4,882 downwards.
GAAGTTGAATTTATTATAACTATTGCAACATCTAACCATTAGACTACTTTTAAGAACACATTAACACAAAACATGTTCAATGGTTGGAGAGCTAGGGTTAGACAATGATGGTTGTTAGTTTGTGTTATGTGATTGCCTTTTCAATTATAAACTTGGCTGTACATCTTATGTTTTGATACTTGACAAGATGGAGGGTGATATAACTAGCTTTCAACCTATCCAAAAGGGTACTAGTTGAGGTAGAGATAAAAATAAGAGGTTTTAGACTTCCCATGAGGATGATGTGTTAATACAAGCATTGTATGAGTTGGCTAGCCATCCTAAATGGAAAGGTGAGGGTAGAGTTAAAAATGGTAATATGAATCGATTAGAAGAAATGATTCATTCCAAACTTCCTCACTGTGGCTTAAAAGTTGAACCGCACATTGAATTTAAACTCAAACATTGGTCTAAAAAGAATAGTGCATTGGCATAAATGTTAGCCATGTCCAGATTTGGGTGTGATGATGAAAAAAAGTTATTGTAAGCATAAAAGAGTGTTTATGATGAATGGGTAAAGATAATTTCTATTCATTATTCTTTCTTTTTTTCTTACAAGATTTTCTACAAGTTAATATTGTGTGTGCTTTTCTTAACATTTTTTTTCTTTTTGGTTTTGTAACAAAATCATAAGAAAGCAAAAGGATTATATGGGGTGTCATTTCCTTACTTTGATATACTTACCGAAATTTATGGAAAAGATAGAGCAATTAGAGAAGCTAGTGAGACTTTTGTCAAAGCTGTTTAAAATATACAAGTTGATATGGCAAATAAAACAACAACTGTGACTGGTGATGATAATTATGATGGTGGTGGTGAAACTTAATTTGGGACTTGATCTGTGACTCAATCTATACAGAAAGAATATGTTCCTGAACCTCTATTAAAGAAGGCAAAGAAATAGAAAACTCCCAAAGGAGGGGAGAAAAGGAAAATGGAGGATAGTGGGGATTTAACTTCTACTCTTCAATATATTTCTAAGAACTTTAGCATCAATTTTTTATAATATGAATGTGTAACTTGCTACCATGGCAAATTCATTGTCAGGTGCGGAGGAAAGGGAGTAAAAATTAGATGATAAGAACAAGAAGGTATTAGAGAAGGTGATGAAATTGGAAGATATTTCTTCTTCTCAAGCTTTAGAAGTGGCGACCATTCTCATGGTGGAAAAACACAAACTACAAGTGTTCTATCAAGCTTCTCCTAATTTGTGAAAGCAATATGTGTCTAACTTTTTTAAGAAGATCTAGTTTTATGGTGACCAGAGACATGATACATTGTTTTGTTAGATGATTTTTTTTTTCTTTGGGATCTTGGTAAAAATTTTATATGCTTAGTCTTGGATGATAGTTTATTTTGGTTATTTTAATCAATATACATATGCTTAACTTAGTTGATTAGTCTTTATTGTAGGTGTAAATTGTATATGTTAAATTTTTGGACTATTTAAATGACTACTACTGATAATTTTCTATAATTGATGTCACATTCTCTATGAAATTGATCATGGCGTAAAATTTCATATTTTTATCATATCATTATTGTAGGCATGCGTAGGCGTGTGTATGTATATATATTATATTTATATATAGATTGAATTATTATAATTTTATTATTATTTTTAAAAAAATTATGATTTTTTAAAATTTTATTATATTTTTAAAATTTTAATTATAATTTTTTAGTTATTAATATAGTTTTGTTATTAGTATTTTTTTTTTGAAAAAGTAATTAGTTATCTTTTCTTTTTCCTTTATGTTAATGAACCAAACATTAAGAAATAGAATGATAAATAATATAATTTTATTTTTTGATTAAAATAAATAATTAAATAAAATAATAATTATTATTACTTTTACCATTTTTTATTTGATTCCATTATCTTTTCATTTCACATGTTAAATCAATTGTCTTTTTAATCATTACATATGTCCTAGTCAGATCAACTTTAATATCTACTTTGTGGACTTACATCAAACATCTAGTGTGCACAAGAAGTAATTTCCTCCCAAAATATCCCTAAAGAAATTCTCCATAGACTTCAGTTATTGATTTAAACGCATTGTTTGTTAAAAACTAAAAAACAAAATTTTTACAATCCCCAATTAATACAAAAATCCATTTACCCAAAAAAAAAAAAAAATCCTTTGCATGAGGTGGAAAGATTAAAGGAAACTCAATTATGACATAATATCAATGGAGATTGATTAGCTCTAGGCTAGTCAGAGGTGACAGATCCACCACCTCACCTTGCACATGATAGCCATCATGCGCCACCCCAACCCCATCTGATGCAGCCATATCCTCTTGCACACTTTCACCAAACTTTCATCTTCAGCTCCTGTTGGACTGCCATTCCTATCTCTTGCATTCATATTTCCTATTGTTATTACTACTCTAAGGCGTAAGAAAAAAAAAAGGAAGAAGAAAAGACAGAGAAGGAAAATAACAACAATCCAAAAGAGAAACCAAACCCACTAATAAAATAATGCAAACTATGATTCTCCAGTAGACATCGAACACGCTCACTTAGAAATCAACGAACTTGATCCAAAATCAACAAATAACCATTTGAGAAAACACGAAAAATTCAAATCAGTAAAGTTCATATATGTAGTTACATGAACCCGAAATTATACTCACTGTTATACACAAACAAAACGCTACGAGCACGTCGACCAAACGGCCTTCACTGCCACATATACCAAAAACCCATTCACTGTGTCTATGCTTTTATAGCAAACCCATTCATGAAATCTAAGAAGAGACGAAAATTTTGGACTTGCAAACTTATCTGACAAGCAAAATATAATGAATGGCAGCAAGGCCAGAGAAAATGCCACTAAAAATGGAAATATTTTTTAAATCTATCGGAATATTGAGAATTTCAATGTTACTTCTTTTTTTTATAAAACTAAAATATGAGATAATATTAAAATTTTAATATTATAATATTATTAGAAATATTTTTTTACCAAAGGACAACAAAACACATGGTAGCGGGAAGTCATATTAGAAACATCCATCTTTTATACAATGGACCGTGCCCTCTGGGACACATGTCCATTCTTGGTTAACGCTTTTCCGGCCATTTGATTGGATTTTTCTTTTAGTAAATTATTATTTTAATGTTTGAAAGATAAATATTACATCAAATTTTTTGTGAGAGCATGTTTTACATCAAATTAATCTTGCCAGTAGCTTTTTCGTTTGAAATTTGACATGCTGGTTTGATTTGTTGATGAGTCTTTAAAAGATAAATATTTCATCAAAATTTTCTTAAAAATATATTTGATATTAAATAAATAAATTTTCTCTTATTAAAACTTTATTTTTATTGTATTAATTATTTAATGTGTTTTAGATAAATTATAATTTTAATAATAATTATTATGAAAAATAGATAAAAGAAAAATATACCAATATTTTCTATCATAGACTTAACTTATTTTAAAATATTTTTATTAGAAATTAAAATATGACATGGTATATTTGTATTATTTAATTTTATTTTATAAATTCATATTTAATATATTAGTTTAAAAGCATTAACACAAAATTATAAAATATATTAATTAGAAATAATTAATACTTTTTATGGCAAACCATTGATAAAATTGTAGACATTCATAGTACTTTAAATTTGAAAATTGATATTAAAAAGATATTAACAAAATTTATATAATTAACTTTCATATCTATTTTAAAATATTTTTATAAAAATGATATATTTAATTAATACTTTCTACATTAAATTATTGAACTACTTTAGAATAATTTTATTAAAAAATGAAATATACCATCTTATGTCTATATGATTTAATTGTATTTTATAAATTTATATTTAATATATTGGTTTAAAAACATTTACGCAAAGAAAATTATTTATCACATATATTTTAGTATAAAATATGATATTTGAACTTTGATATTAGGAGGATAGTGACAAAATTTGAATAACAAATTTGATTTCAATTTTAAAATATTTATATTAAAAAAATTGAAATATATAATTAAATCAGATTTTTATATTAAATACTTAACTTATTTTTAAGGTATATTAATTAGAAAAAATATACTTATTTGATTTAAAATATTATTTAATTTTATTTTATAAATTCATTTTTAATATGTTATTTTAAAAGCATTCACACAAAATTATAATTAATCTCATAATTTTTAATTTAAAATATGATATTTGAACTTTAATATTAAAAAAATATCGGTAAAATTTAAATAATAAATTCATTTCAATTTTAAAATATTTCTATTAAAAATGAAAATATATAATTAAATTAAATTTCTATATTAAATGTTTATATTATTTTTAATATATATTAATTTAAAAAAATATTTATTTAATATAAAATATACTTTTAGAAGAAATTTGATATAATCTTTATTTTTAAGGACTGAGATGAGATAGAGATATATCAACAAAATAAATTATCATGTCAGATTTCCAATGAAGAAATTAATGATGAGATTAATTTGATTTACAAATTAGAAAAAAATATTTATTTAATATAAAACCTACTTAAAAAAAATTATGATATAACCTGATTTTTTTTTTCTCTCGTTGGATTAAATGCCTTGTTGTGTTTGGTTTAATGGAAAGGAAAAGGAAAAGGAATGAAAAAGGAATCAAAGATGGTGTGGTTTAGTTTGATAGAATGATGGAATTTTGCATTCTATGAAGTGCAAAATTCCATCATTTGATGGAATGTTGATTCCATCCAAAATTGGATGGAATTTTCTATTCCATTCAATTTTATTTTATATAATAATTTATAAATTAATTTTATATATTAATTTAATATATAATATTATTTTATATTAATTT
>JANHAO010005467.1:0-22584 GCA_026873985.1 Saraca asoca | reverse complement strand
AATTTATGTTTACTTAATAACCATCACAAATAACACATAATTTAACAATATAATTTTTTAGATCTTTAAACCATAACTAAATAAAGTTTGAACACACTTAATAACTTAAAAACATAAATTTTATCAATAGTCCAACTACTTAGTCATTTAGTAGTAAAATAAGTAACACCTCAACAATTAATTCCCTAAAAATGCTTACTAATTTAATTTGTTTTCCAAATTGGTTACTTTTAGACAAATATAGTATAACAGGTGTCACAAATTCTCCCCCTTCGTAGCAATTCACCCTCGAATTCTATAAGTAGAATTGCACCAAGGCAATACAAAATACTGTGACTAACTATTACAAGTATAGTTCTAATGATGCTAGAATAAATAGATTTATATTGGTAAATTTTGAAAAAAGATAAGGATATATGCCTTTCATGGCCGATTTGGGTTCCCAATTCATCTCTTCTTTCTCATGGTTTTCCTACAGGACTTTCATTGAAGGATATTTCTTGGAGCAAAGTTTTCTAATTTGTCAGTCTCTAATAGCTACAAGACGCTTCTTATAACTCAAGTGACTATCTAGCTCAATTGAGATTTGCGAAAGGATGTGAGATAGATACAGGAATATTTTTTCAACATGGACACATGACAAACAAGATGAATACTCTCTAACTCCAAGGGTAGCTTTAACTTATAAGCCATGGTGCCTATTTTCTTCACTATGATAAATAGACCTATGCACTAGGGACTTAGCTTTCCCTTCTTGCCGAATCTCATCACTCCTTTCATTGGCAACATTTTCAAGAATACCTGGTCACCCATTTGGAACTCCAAATCTCTTCTTCTCTTGTCTACATATAACTTTTGATGGCTTTGACCAGTTATCAATTTTTCTCTAATAATCTTGATTTTTTTGTTAGCATCTTGAATCAAGTCTAGGTCAAACAACTTTATCTCACCTACCTTAACCCAACTGATGGGAGATCTACATTTCCTCCCATATAGTGCATCAAAAGGACCATTTGAATTGAAGAATGATAACTATTGTTATAAGCGAATTCAAGCAAAGGTAGATACCACTCCTAACTACCCTCAAATTCTAACACGAAAGCATGAAGTATGTCTTCTAAAACTTAAATTGTCCTTTTGGATTGTCTATCTATTTAAGGGCAAAAAGTTGTACTAAAATGGAGTTGGGAACCTAAGGCCTCTTGGTAACCTTTTCCCATTTCCACTCAAGAATCTTTAAATTTTGATGCAAACCTGCAAGTCTCTAATTTTTAGCTTTAACTTGTTAACACTTGAGGCATCGGGAAACAAAATCTACTATGTTACATTTCATTCCTTTTCACCAATAGCCTACCTTCAAATCCCAGTACATCTTGTTACTGCATGGATGTATAGCATAAGACAAAGAATAGGCTATATGCATAATTTGCTATTACAATCCATTAGCTTTAGGTGCCCAAATTTGACAATGATATGTCAAGGTTCTTTGTTTGTCTTTTACTAATCCCTAATCTGGCTCTTTCTTTAATCCATCAAGCAACCTATGTACCTTCTCAACTTGAACCTTTGCAACTATAATTTGATCAACTAAAGGAAACTATACTTGCACATATGCTAGAAGTATCCCAAGTTTTGGTATTTGCAATTGGATTCTACTAGTTTCCATCTTGTATAGCTCTTGAATGATTGGTCTTCACATTGACATGAGCAATACTCCTTATTGACTTCCTACCTAATGCATCCACCACAATATTGGCCTTGCCTGGATGATATAAAATTAAGCAGCCATAATATTTTACGAGTTCCATCAACTGGCATTGTCTTGAGTTCAAGTTTTTCTACTCAAAAATATATTTCAAGCTTTTGTGATTAGTGTAAATCTCATAGGCCTTTCCATAAAGATAATGCCACCAAAATCTTCAATGCAAACACTACCATAGCCATCTCCTAATCATGGCTAGGACAATTTTGCACTTCTGGAGCTACCATGATGTGTACGCTATACTTTGCCATGCTGCATTAGAACACATCTAGACCTATTTTGGAGGCATCATAGTAAGCTATGTAGTTGTCACCACTCAAAGGTAAAGCAAACACTGATGCCATGGTCAGACACTCCTTAAGTCACTAAAAAATTACTTCACACTGATTGGACCATAAAAATTTGGTATTTTTTTTAGTCAACTTAGTCAAAGGAGTTGAAATTCAAGAGAAATCATTCCAAAACAATAGTAATACCTAGCCAAACCTAAAAAGCAACAAATCTTCATCACTAAGGTAGGTTTGGGCCAATTTTGAATTGTTTCCATTTTCTTGGGATCTACATTGATACCTTCCTTGGAAATCATATGTCTTAAAAAAGTCACATTGGACAACCAAAACTCACTTTGAAAATTTAGCATATGTTATAGGTGAAAAACGGCCTTAAGAGAACGAGACAAACTCGAGTTCGGTAGAGGCTAAGTCCCCCAGCTTGCTAAGGATGCCCAGCGAGCTCCATCTCGCTTACCGCCACGAAGTGACATAGCGAGATCGTCACAAGACCAACTCACCAAGCAATCGACTACCTTGCTCGAGCTCGCTATCCCTCTATAGCGACACAGAGCTCGCTGCAGTGATCTTCTATAGTGACCCCAAGCTAGGAGCCCCAGCTCAGGATAACAGGCGTCTCGAATGGTAAAGCGATATCGAGAGGCAAGCACATACAAGTGCAAGTCCACAGCCAACAAGAGGGGCTCATCCTACAAAAAGAAGCCTGCAATAACTGGATTGTAGGAGTTTATCTATCTTTTCTATTTATTTCTTGATGTAACACAACTATAGTATGTATTTATTTTATGTAACTCTTCCTTCCTATATAAATAGGAATATATTGTTAGAAGAGGAGGGGAGGCCAAAAAAACTTGTATGCCAAAACTCTGTAAAAATCTCTTCTCGAATGTTAATAAAAGCTCCATCGTGGATGTAGGGTTTGGTATCGCCCAAATTTAACTGAACCATGTTAAAAACACAGTGCCACCCTCTCCTTCTTCCTCTCCTTTCATCTCTCTCACACTTCAAGAAGCAGCACTGGGTCCATGAATTCACTCCTATTGGCCGGAATCTGAAACTCTCCTCCTGAACCAAATTCTGACGTCAACATTTTTGGTGCCATCTGTGGGGATCCATCTACTCTCTAAAGTGTCCATTGCGACTTAACAATGGCAAGAGGAAGAACCACTTGGAGTTCAACCACTCTAGCTCCCCAAGCAGTAGGCACACCCGCTATAAGAGTTCACGAGCATTCCACTGCTGTCCCTGAAACTTAAGAGGCGCAAATACCTGGCCAACCCCAACCAACACTCAAAAACATGGTAAGAGAGTTAGCTGAAACTGTTAAAGCATTAGTCCAGGCTCAAGCTCAAAGCACACAAAGATAAGAAGAAATCATGACACAGCTTCGACAGCTCCGTAAAGAGGCTTAGAGGGAAACTCACGAAGATCATGATAGTTAACGACTAGGGGGCTTGCAACGAGCGGGAAGCTCCACCCCTAAGCGTGAAACATAGAACTTAATAATGGAGGAAGTCTTCCAAAGGCTTAAAAGGCTAGAAGAATGCCTATGGCCTCAAAGCAACCAACCTCGCTATGAGGAAAGTTCACCATTTTCTATGGCGATTAAGATGCAACCTCTTCCACAGAAACTCAAAGTGCCCGCGATCCTACTATATGACGGGAACAACGACCCAAGTGACCACCTAGATGCGTTCAATATCCAGATGGATCTCCAAACCACTGACCCCCTGGTGAAATATCATGTCTTCCCCACCATATTAGGGGGAACATCTCAGGCATGGTTCAGACACCTCCCAGCTAGCAGTGTCAGCAGCTGGGAAGAGTGCCAAAGGAAATTCATAGACCAGTACCAAGCTCTGAAGAGGCAGCTCACACCTCCTTACCATCTCGCAATGATCTTCCAGCATAAGAACAAACCACTGAAGGATTATATAACTTGATTCAGGTGTGAGGCCAACTCCATGGAGAATCCTTCAAAGGAAGGCATCTTAACAGCCATCTCCGTGGGACTTCACAAAGATGAAAAGCTATACAGAAGCCTCTACAAGTCCCCAGCTAGAGACCTCATTGAATTCTACGAGCGAGCTACCAAACAAATAAGATGGAAAGAAACCTTTAGAATGAGGGGACCCACGTAAAAAGTGGACGCCAGTGGCCCTACTGCAAGTAAAAGGAGGAATGACCCCTCTCCTCAGCTTGTGAAGAAGGCAAAGCCTCAGCAACCTGGAGGTCACTCCGAAAGCTACAGCATTCTATCAGACACGTAGGATAAAATTTTTTCCACGGAAAGGCACAACGAAGACTTTGGGAGGCCCAGACCAAGGAGGGTCCCCACCAAGTCTAGAGATCTGAGCAGATTCTGAGCTTATCATAATGAGGCTGGACACACCACCTCAGAATGTTGGGCACTAAAAGATACCATTGAAGACCTTATCAGAAGAGGCCAACTACAGGATTACATGGTAAGACCACCAGAGCAGTGAGCTCAATAGGCTCAATGAATTGCTACCCAAGAGCTTGAGCCCTCTATCATGACCATATTCTAATCCCATAACATTTCCTTAAGACTGATGACAATGAGTTGCATAAATCATTCAATGCTGAATCAATGTAATTTACAATCGATTGGCTAAAAAAGCATTATCCAAATAGTGAGTTTTCACTCCACCATTGTAAAGATTCATCTAGGGGTGAGACGGCACGAGGCCTACCCCAGTGATACATCTAGAGCAAACCATATCCCTCACACTAGGATCAAGAGTACAAACTCTCTTACCACTGAGTAACAAGATTGCTACGGGGCTGAGCAACAAGCTTACTATTGCACTGTGCAATGAGCTTGCTGCGAGGCTGAGCAATAAGATTGCTGCCTCGCTGAGCAACAGGCTTGCTGTAGGATTAAGTAACAAGCTTGCTGCCTCACTAAGCAACGGGCCTGCTACCTTACTAAGCAACAAAATTACTATGAAATTTAGCAACGAGCTTGTCATGGTACAGACGTACGATCTTGCTTGGCGATGAGTTATCATCTCACTACAGCGAAACAAATCGAGGGTGAGACGACCCAAGAGCCTACCTCGACAGCATGCTCAAATTAGATAGCAGACGACAAGCCCACCACATTGCGAAGACGTCAAAATAAACTTGTTGCAGCTCTTATGCAACATACATATTCACAGCCAACATACGGCCAAAAAATCACAACTTATGCATGAGCACTCATCAGTCACAGCTTGCATGCGACTTGATTCCTACTTGTCGAAGGCAACCAAATGAAAAACAGAAACTCAAAGAGTGCAGCCAATTGGCCAAAGAAACATTTCATTAATCATCAGAAATATACAAGCAACGATACATGAAGCATCTTCTGCAACTTTTAGAAGCTACACAGAAGAGCTCACATAGCTAAAAAGCCTCAAAGAGGCAAAATTACATCAGATGAAGAAGAAATATAGAAACAAAGGCAAGAAGCCTGCAAGCCTAATACTACCATTCCAGTAAGAAAGTGATAAGCCGACTAAACCAGGAGGCAAACTCCCACTAGTAGGAAGACCAGCAATTCCACTCCTGCAGTCTTCCCATACCCGACTAGCGATCCTTCCTCGAACAAACCTAGCGTAGCTCAAAAGGACGCCAAGAGTCCTAACAGCCATGCTGGATTCTATGAACGGAGCCAGGGAAGATAGTCCAAGATTAACATAAGACTCCCCAGGAGCCCGCCAGATGCATCCTGTGGCGAAGCCACATGCAACAGGCTATCCATGCCTCCCAATACTCTGCAACAAGCCATCCATGTCTCAACAAGCTTCACTGAAAGCCAAGACATCGAAAATGCAGGGGGCTCATCAACCTCTTCCATCGAACTTCTCTAAGGTGAAAGAGGAAGTCCCTCAGGATATAAAAAGACCAGCTCGGTCCATCGAAGAGTCCAGAAGACATTTGGCTAATCTTCATCTAACGGCCCAAAACGAACGGCAATGTCATGCTAACGGGTAAAATGGCAAACAAAAGAAAGCATGGCCTAAAGTAGAAATGAAAAGATAAACAAGAAATCTGAAATGACAATTCAGTCAAGCAAGGACTCTGACTGGAGATACGAACAAAGCCTCAGAAAATTTGCAACTCCCGATCTGCAAAGCGAACCAAAAGTTAGGGGGCTTATGTTATAGGCGGAAAATGGCCTTAAGAGAACAAGACAAACTCAAGTCTGGTAGAGGCTAAGTCCCCCAGCTAGCAAGCTTCATCTCACTAAGGATGCCTAGTGAGCTCCATCTCACTTATCGCCACAAAGTGACATGCAAGGTTGTCACAAGACCAGCTCGCCAAGCAGTCGACTATCCTGCTCGAGCTTGCTATCCCGCTATAGTGACATAGAGCTCGCTGTAGCGATCTTCCACAACGACCCCAAGCTAGGAGCCCCAGCTCGAGATGATAGGCATCTCACACGATAAAGTGATACCGAGTGGCAGACACGTAGAAGTGCTAGTCCACAGTTGATAAGAGGGCCCACCCAACAAAGAGAAGCCTACAACAGTTGGAATATAGGAGTTTATCTGTCTTTTCTATTTATTTCTTGATGTAATACAACTGTAGCTTGTATTTATTTTATGTAACTCTTCCTTCCTCTATAAATAGGAATATATTGTTAGAAGAGGAAGGGAGGCCAAAAAAACTTGTATGCCAAAACTCTATAAAAATCTCTTCTCAAATATTAATAAAAGCTCCGTCGTGGACTTAGGGTCTGGTACTACCTAGATTTATCCAAACCACATAAAAAACATAGTGCCACCCTCTCCTTCTTCCTCTCATTTCATCTTTCTCACACTTCAGGAAGCAGCATTGGGTCCACGAATTCACTCCTGTTGGCCAAAATATGGAATTCGCCTCGTGAACCAAATTCTGACGTTAACAGCATACAACTGATGTTCACTAAGAGTTTGCAAAACCATCTTGAGATGCTGCTTATGTTTTTGATCAATACGGGAATACACTAAGATGTCATCAATGAACATAATCACAAACCAATCAAGGAAAGGTTAGAAAAATCTATTCATCAAATCCATAAAAGCTACAAGAGCATTAGTCAATCCAAAAGACACTACCAAAAATTCATAGTGACCATACCAAGTGCGAAAATTAGTTTTTGAAATGTCTTCCTTCCAGATTCATAACTAATGATAGCCTAAATACAAATCAATCTTTAAAAAGCATTAGGCACACTAGAGTTGTTCAAACAAGTCATTACTTCTCGATATTGGATATTTATTTTTCACTGTGACTTTATTCAATTGCTTATAATCAATACACAATCTTAAAATTGTACCTTCAATTATTTGAATTTAGTTAGGGCCATCTAATAAGGTGGAATGGAAATGGGATTGATGTTTAGGGCATTATCAATATGAAACTCAAGTTCTCATTCTGGTGGCATTCTATGTAGCTCTTTAGGAAAAACATCTGAGAATTTGAGAATTCTCAAACCACTGGTACATCTTCCACTTTGTGTTCTAAATGTTTTGTGTCCCTAACATATGTTAGATAAGCCTCACATCCTTTCCTAATCATCTTTCTTGCACCCAAAGAAGAAATAAGGTTAATAGGAGCATCACTTCTATCTCCTTGAAGGAAAATGGATCTCCATCTGGTATACAAAAACTAACTAGCTTATTATAACAATCCACATATGCGTGATGTGATGATAACTAATCCACACCAGGATAACATCAAAATCAACCATATCTAACACAATCAAATTAGGAGGTAAAACAGTTCAATGCACATCAATTTCACAGGAAGATGTCATATCATAAGTAGTCACTGTTTGGCCCAAAGGAATAGATAATAACAACTATGATACCAAAGAAAGTTGGGTCTAGCAAGTCGTAATGCAAAATAAGTGGAAATCAATGAGTGAGTTGCACTCAAGTCAAATAACACATGAGCTTGAATAGAGTCAACTAATAAAGTACATATAACCATGCATTGGAAGCATAGGCATCTTGCCTAGGTAAAACATAAACTCTCATAGTAGCTCCATGTTCTCTACCATGACCTCTACTGGAAGGACCTCTACCTTCCCTTTTTCCACCATACTTAGATGGTGGTCGTCTCATAGATGCTACAGAATGTGATGAAATATTTTTGAATGCACCCATGGCCCTACTACTACTAGGTAGGGCTGCTCTATATTAATAATCTCTCACTATATGATTCATTTGGCCACACCTTAAGCAGGCACCGGTCTCCCATCTACAAACCCCTGGATGCACTCTACCATAAGTCCTACATAATAGTGGTGCCTTCAGTCTAATTGGATTGAGAAAAGTAAAACTAGATCCTTTAGGATATCAGTGACTCACAAAAGTAACTTTTATTGGCCTCTTATTTGGACTACTTCAACTTAGGGCCCTAGATGAAAACTATATATCATACCTCTATGAAGAAGGTACACTAGAAGCTGAAGATGATTGTTGTCTGGGATCTCCACTAGTATCCTTATATCTTGGTTTCTTTCTTACACTACTTTGAGCCTCTTTTTCCTTTTTTTTATGTAAATCTCACTTTAATTCTATAGCCCTATTGTAAACTTATTCGTATATGATCCCTTGAGAAACTTGAATAACAATGAAGTAATTATCGTTCAGGCCATCAACAAATTACTTTGCCTTGTCCCTTTTAGTAGGGATCATATGTCTTGCAAACAAGGACAAGTGGCAAAATTAGGCATCGTACTCAGAATTCGATAATCCTTTTTGCTTAAGATTGATAAACTCTTGTAATTTGGCATATCGTTGTCCCTTAGGAAAGGACTATTGTAGAAAAGCTATATGAAATGTCTCCTAAGTATCTACTATTTCCTTGGGTACTCTACGGCTCTCCCAACTCCAGAACTAATTTGCGGCTAGTCCACCTAGTTGAAATCTAACTAATCTCACCGTGACATCCTCATGGCACTCAAGGACCCACCATAACATCTCAACCTAATCTAGAATTAAAAGAGGATCCACTAATGATTCAATGTCTTAATAGTAAGGAGGTTTGAGCTTTTGAAATTCTTCAAAGTAGTTTTCTAAAGGCCTTATAGGCAATAGAAGGGTGTTGGTGCTAGTCTTTCTAGCCCTTCATGTTGTTACCTTTGAAGCCTTCATTGGGTCAATTGATCTACACATTCAGGTGTGGCTCTTTGCAAGTTTTTGGCCCATACTGGGGCATCAGAAGTAGAAGGACCTGTTGGAGCTCTAGAAGTGGAAGGAGCTACTATCTCAAGTTAAGAAGTTTCTGGTTGCACTTCTTCATGTGCAACTTTGCCTTAGCCTTTACCATGGCCTCAGCCCCTAGTTCTACTTCTACCCTTGCCTTGAGGTGGTGGTAAAGGTGATGGCTCATGAAAGGCTCTCTAAGAGACTTCTCCGATTCAACGTCTAATTCAAGATAAAGATCTAGTCCTGGGTGGCATTTTCCTATCATCCAAAAAGAAGGGTTCTTTCGAGCAATATTCATATATTCATATATAAAATGGAAGGTTTAGAAATTGTAGATATTTTCAACATATATCTTGGAGTAGGTGTCAACATATCCTTATTTATGTTCTGTGATGCCACACACATTAACACGAACTTAGTATGTCTTTCCCATTTTAGCAGTTGAAGACTCTAAATTATTCACCTAGACTTTAAACCATGCTCTAATACGAACTTTGTCATGCCTTGATTCCTAGACACATGACCGGTATAGAAAGTTACCTATGGGTGGCTTCCTATAAGCCTAAACCATAGAAAAAGACTCTTGATGCTACATATTGTCCTATGTAGAAAATGATTTAATAGTTGTAAATTATGCAAGACAAGATGGACAAGTAAGAAATTCTTGACACAATTATTGAAATGCTTATTCATATTTCTAACAAAAATCCAGTAGAGTCTCCTTTACTTTCTGGACCCTAGGCTATAGGCCAATACAATAATTGAAGGCTACACACACTATTCAAGACCTGTATGAACAATCAAAATGCATCACAAAGCCTAGACACATCAATATACATAATCCACTAGGTAGTAAACCACATATGCATATTGGAAGACTCAACCTAGCCAATTGCCAAAAATATCTCCAATAAAATGCTTCCATATTCGACAAAGATAGCCTACCCAGTCAAGTAGCAGGCTTGGGACTAGGTAGATGAGAAGGGATAGCAAGTGCAACCTCAAAGAAAGATGATGATCATGTTTTAAAGTATAAGATGAAGATGATTTTGTAGGACTTGTTATTATGCAAAAAGATGAAGAAAAAAATCCATTATTTTAGCTACTTGAGGATAGTTTATATTAGCAACCTTCCTTCCCTAAACAAAAGAAAAACAAAAAAATCATAATAAGAATTCTCATTCTACCACAAAATAAATAAATCTAATAAGAGTTTTATCATACCCTTCTATGATATCAAGAATAAAAATGCTATAAATGCAAGTAATATCACTTTCAATGTTCATTTCATGGAGCAAATGTTAGGAAAAATAAATTAAAAGAATCAAGTTTGCACAACAAAATTTTAAAAATTTTTCCCTTAGATTGAATCATATTATTTACAAATTAATTCATAGAGTATTGTATAATTCAAATAACATAAAAGTAATGATTTGAATTATACCTTTTCAAGTGTTGTTCTTAAAATCTAGGGTTTTTGAATTTGAATTTGATATCCAAGCAATTTCATGAACTCTCCAATAAGCCTGATGATCAAGTCCATTGGATTGCCTTCGAAACATGAACTAATTTGATTCAAAGCCTCCACTACTATTTATACAATAGGTAAAGTAGGAAAATTAACACCTTAGTTTAAGAGGTTCTAGCTTTCTAGAGAATCACATATTCACTTTGCTAGGGTTAGTGTTTGAATGTAAAAAAGAGAAGAAAGATCACACTCAAAAAGATTTGGGTGCACAACACATGTGCTGAAGTTGGTGTATTGTGTTATTATGTGTTGTAGGGTTGGCATCTCTCCCCTTTAAATAAAAGAGATTGGAGTATAAGATTAGGGAGCAAGCATGAGTGGGGCAAAAGCTAGGGTTTCCTTTGTTTGTGTCATCAACTTTTTCAAGTAGATGGGCAACATGGTTAGGGTTGACACTCTAGGCTTATATGTTCCCCTCTTGGCCCAAAGAGTCCATACTCCTTGCTTGGGCCATATTGAGTTCAAAGTCATTAACTCCCATGTGCCCTCTCTTTTGTGCGCAACAAGTCCAAACTATGAGTCCAAACTCATAAACTCTTTTATCAAATTTTTTCAATTCATTAATTAAAATAACTTTTTAAGTAAGGAACTATCCTCCATTTATGATCTCCTCTAGAGTTTATATAAATGTTCTTATAACATTCAAATATCAATATTGAAAATTTCATACTATTTAATAATTGTAATCTCTATTAGAATTAGTAAATCATTGATTAATTAACACTTTTAATCATATTAGAAAACTTAATTAATCATTTCAAATTTTCATGATGTTCACTAATTCAACACTTGAGTTCAAAATATTTTGCATCCTAACTCTTCCTTTGACTTTAAATCAAAGAGATTCAATTGTTTGTGACCCATTAGGTTTTCATGCATGTTGGCAATGAATTTATTTACTAACTTATACAAGCTTAATTGAATTAAAAATCTTTTTAATTCAAACATAGTTTCCCTAAATTGCTCAAATAAATTCATAGATTATGATTGGTTTCTAATAAAGCATCATGACAACCCAAATTTTAGGAATAGATATGTGCAAATCAAAACCTATTGTGACAAAGTGTTGACATGCAAGTCAATCCTTTCATCTCATGATATTCAAATTGAACTTATGCTACGATTTGAGTGCCAACCCTAATTTGAACATCCAATTATAGGTGCATGTCTAAATATGTGCTATCTCATAATTGATTATACATAAAACTTCTTTTATGTATATATCAATACATAAGCCTATGATTTTGATCATAGCACAAATGTCAACAACTTTGAATATATTTCCTTGTTATCAAGGAGGACAAATTCTTTCTTGATTAATCACTACCTTCATGTGTTTCATGGTGCACCCAACTATTATTCATACCAACTCTTTAGGAATGCAAGTCTAGAATAATTCTAAAGTACATAACTCAATATATAAGATGTTGTGTTAATGTCAATTCCATGGATCATTTACACCATCTTTCACATAAGAAGTCCATTGACACATGGTAACATTCCATATGATTTCTCATGGCAGATCAATCCAGTCATAAGTTATGTAACATATACCTATATGTCTTGTCCAGATATCAACATATCTACATTGTATAAGATTATTGCATTCTTCTATAAGAATGTGACATGACATATTTTGGTCTACTCATGAATCATTGATATCTTGTTTTCTCAATAATTCAATAATTATGGATATTTAAAAATATAATTATATGTATAAATTTTCTCATGATTATAATCCTAATTGTAATTAATTTATACACAATCATATTTCAAGGACTTTATCTAA
The DNA here is from genome assembly GCA_026873985.1 of Saraca asoca. Taxonomy (NCBI): domain Eukaryota; kingdom Viridiplantae; phylum Streptophyta; class Magnoliopsida; order Fabales; family Fabaceae; genus Saraca; species Saraca asoca. The sequence continues at coordinate 10,010 of JANHAO010005467.1, read as the reverse complement.
TATAGTACACATATATTAAAATTAAATTGATAAAGAAGTCAAAACATCATGTTTATTAAATTTGCTAAGATATATAGTTTCTATGCCATTACAACTAATTGTCTCCAGGGAATCTACACTAACAATCTCCTACATGACCAAGAGCCAGTCACTCCTCTATCTTATCTCAATTCTTTATAAATGACACTCAAGCTTCTACTGGGATAGAGGCTTAATGAGGGGATCAGCTAAATTGTCATATGTGAGAATCCATTCTATCCTTATTTCATTATGCTTTATGATTTCTCTAATCAAATGGTAACACCTCATGATAAGTTTGAATCATTGATGAAACCTTGATTCCTTAGCTTATGGTATGGCTCCATTGTTATCACAATATATTTTTATTAGATTAACAATTTTAGGAACTACCCCCAGTTTAGAGATGAACTTCCTTATCCAAACAACTTCCTTTGTTGTTTCTAAAGTAGCAATGTATTTAGTTTTGACTATATAATCTACTGTGGTATCTTGCTTGGAACATTTTAGAGATACCGCACATCTATTAAGAGTGAATACAAATCCTAACTATGATTTATAATCATCTTGATTTGACTAAAAACCTACATATATGTAACCTCTAATTCTCAAATCAAGGTCTCCTTCATATATCAAGAACACATCCTTTACTCTTCTCAAGTACTTAAGGATGGTTTTGACTACACTTCAATTATTTTCACCTAGATTGGCTTGATATCTGCTAATGGCACTTAATGCATAGAAGACATTTGACCGCATACATAGCATAACAAATATGATTGATCCTATTGTTGATGCATAAGGAGTCTCATTCATGCATTTTTTTCCCACTTCTATCTTAGGAGATTATTTCCTAGATAAGTGAATACCATGAAATATAGGTAAGAACCCTTTCTTAGACCCATCTATCCTAAGCCTTTTTAGCAATTTGTCTATGTACGTGGATTGAGAGAGGCCAAGTAGTTCTGTCCCTATAGGTCTTTATGTCCAGAATGTAGCTTGCTTCTCCTAAATCTTTCATGGAGAATGTTTTAGACATCTATTGCTTGACAGATTGTAACATGGGAATGTCATTTCTTATAAGCAATATGCCATCTATATATAGTAATAGGAAGACGACTAGACTCCCATTGACCTTCTTGTACACCATGGCTCATGAATGTTCTTGATGAAGTCAAATGATTTGACTGCTTCATCAAAATAGATGTTCCAACTTTGTAAAGTTTATTTTAGTCCATGTATGTACCTCTATATCTTACAGACATTGTTGGATTTAGTCTTAGTTGTATCAAATATACATCTTCTTTAGGTTTTCATTAAAGAAATCTATTTTGATATACATTTGTCAAATCTCAAATTCATGATATATACAACAATTGCAAGTAAAATTCTAATGGACTTCAACATAGTAACTAGAGAAAAGGTTTCCTTATAGTCAATACCTTGTACTTGCCTATAACATTTTTCCACTCACCTAGTCTTGTAGGTTTGTACTTTGCCATCCACGGTTGTCTTCTCTTAAAGGCCTACTTGCAATTAATGAGTTTTATTCCTTCGGCTATAGTAACCAAGTCTAGCACTCAATTTTTATGTATTGAATCTATTTTAGATTTCATGTCTTCTTGTCACTTCAAAAAATGAATCTCAGATATTGCATCTTGGTAACTAGTGGCTTCATTGTCTTGAACAATTGTTATGTCATTCTCTTGTGAGAGGAGAAAACCATATCTTTTAGCTTCACAATGTTCCTTACTAGATCTCTAGAGTACAAGTGTACTTTAAGCTTGATTACTTATCACAACCCTTTGTGATACTTGATCAGACTCATCCTCAACCATGTGATCTATGACATTTTATGGTTCTTAAACCTCTTCAAGTTCTACTTTACCCCCACTAACCTTTTCAAGGATAAACTTCTTTTCCAATAAGGTAGCTTTCATTGAGACAATGAACTTTTTCTTAATAGAGAGCAAAAGTAGTAACCCTTTGTTTCTTTAGGCTATCCCACAAATAAGTATTTATCACTCTTACATCCTAGTTTATTTGTAATGATCTACTTCACATAAGCAGAATATTCCCAAATCTTCAAATATGAAAGACTTGGCTTCTTTCCTAGCCATAACTTATATGATGTCTTATCAACAAACTTTGATAGGACTTGGTTAAGGATGTATGCAGTAGTTTGTACACTATAGCCCCAAAAAGATATTGGTAAAGTTGCAAAGCTCATCATAGATTGTACCATATCAAGCAAAGTATGATTTCTCCTTTCTGAAACACCATTTATTTGTGGTGTTGCAAGTGGAATCCATTGTGACAGAATCCCAAACTCCTTTAAATAATCCATGAATTCCTGGATTAAGTATTCTTCACCTCAATTGGATCTAAGTGTCTTGATACTTTTTCTAATTTGTTTCTCTACTTCACTTCTGAATTTTTTTAACTTTTCAAAGGCTTCAAGCTTGTATTTCATCAAATATATGAATCCATACCTAGAATAGTCATTGGTAAAGGTGATGAAGTAAGAATATGCACATCTTGCTAGAGTAGTCAATGGATTGAATACATCATTATGTATCAACTTTAGCACTTCTTTAGAATACTCACTCTTTTTGGTGAAAGGTTTCTTAGTCATTTTCCTAATAAGATATGATTTACAAGTTTCATATGATTCTTGATCATATGGATCCAAATATCCATCTTTATGTAACTTCATGATTCTAGTTGCATTAATATGACAAAGTCTTAAATGCCAAATAGATGATGGATTGATGGATTCATTAAACTTTGTTTTCTTCTCTTCAATAATTAAGATCATTTGTCTTAGTTCTAGAATATACAATCCATTAACAAGTTTGCCACTACCGTAAAACATGCTATTATGTGAAAAAATAACTCTTATTCTTAAAGGTAAAAGCTAATCTTTCTTGGTCTAAATAAGAAATGTAAACAATATTCTTAGAAATTACAGGAATATAATAATTGTTATTTTGTTCTAAAATCAAGCTCATAGGCTATTCTAAAAGTTAGGTTCATATGCTAGCTACAATAACTTTTGATCTATTCCAAATGCCTAGGTCCACTTCACCTTTCTGTAGCTTTCTACTATTTCTTAGTCTCTACACATCATTACAAATAAGTGAGCCATAACCAATATCTAATATCCAAGAATTAGTAAAATAGTAAGAAAAGTTTATCTCTATCACAAGGATATTTTTACCTAAAGTAGAAGCTTTTTTTGCTTCACAATTTTGAAATAAGCTACACAATTTTCCCTCTAATGGCCTTTTACATAGCAATGGTAGCCAACACCTTTGGGAGCCTTCTCCTTGCTTTTCTTCTATACACCTCCTTTAGATTTCTCAGTCTTAGCCTTAGACTTTTTCTTAGGCTTTTTCTTCTTTCACTTCTTGGGCTTAAAAGATATACTAAGAATCAGTATAGGTTATTCCTTCTTAAAAGTCATTTCAACAATATTAAGCATATTTAATAACTTTGTAAGAGAGACCTATATCTTATTTATGAAGAAATTCATGACAAACTACCAATATGACTTAGGAAGGGAATGTAGGATGATGTTCACTGCATGATCATTGTCAATCATATAGTTGAGTTGGGCCAACCTCTCTATAAGTTCAATCATCTTTAACACATGAGCTATAACAAATGATCTTTCAACCATCTTATAGTCACACAATTCACAAATACCTAGCATCTCTCAATATGAGCATGCCCTTTTCATAACTTTGACAAATGTAGAATCATCTTAGAGGAAGTCATATTTTCATGTCACTTTTGAATTTTAAGAGACATCGAAGCTAGCATAACACATACTGCTTGTTTAGCATTTTCCTCATGTTTCTTATGAGCAGTAAAATCAAAACTTGCATACTCATTCAAACCTTTAGATAGAGGTATAAAAAGGTCTTTCTCAAATTGTGGGCTATCCTTTCCTACTTAAGGATAATCTTCAAGTTTCGTAACAAGTCCATGTAATTTGGGCCGATTAGCTTACTATCAATCAATTTGTTTCTTAAGAAAATATTATTTGCCATTTTAACGATCTTCAATGAAAATAAACTAGATTAATTTATAAGCATAATATTTAATTTTATATAGGCTTTAATAAAATGAACTCCCATTATTTTCTTTTGTTTAAATGACTCTTTGTCGTAGAATCTAATTATCATGTTGGATAACAATCTTAATGGTTTAGAATCTTCACGTAATTTATTTGATCTTGATAGGGGCCAAGGAAACCAAATAAATTAGACTAGATAGATGTTATCAATAGAAATTTGCACTGTGCAGTGAGCTAACAAAAGCAAAGGAAAAACTGAGCTTGACTAAGGGATGAGTTCACCAGACCACTGTGTAGAAGCCTTCAGCTCGCTGGTCAAACGAGCTTAAGGTCACAGACCAACAATAGACCTAATATACAGGCTCAAGCTCGTGTGGACGCATCTTCCTTCAGTCAGAAGCCCACTAAAGTCAAACATAAAGCCAACAAACAACTTGTATCGTCATTCTGCAAATACAGCCATTAGGTCCCACTCGCAGAAAGTAGCTTGCAAAAGCCAATCTCTAGTACCCTAGGTAGTCTTGTACATTTAATTTTTTATGTAACAAATGTACAGTTAATTTAGTTCCATTTTGTACCCCTTCATGCTTCTATAAATGGGGGGCTAGAGTCATTGTAAAAAGGGAGTTATAAGAGAATGCTAGTAGAAACTCTGTCGAAAGCCATAAGAAAGCTCTGTAAAACATTCACTCATACTAATAAAATACCTCTATGGACGTAGGGTCTGGTACTGCACAAATTTAGCCAAACCACATTAACCCCTATGTATTTTTCTCTTCTCCCCCTTCCTCCTACCATCCAGCACCCTCCCATCGCCTCAACAACCGGAGAATGGATCGGGTCCTCAAAGAAGCCCGCTCTGTTGGCCAGATTTGGGTCTGACCGAAATCCACCGTCAATATTTTGGCATGCCTGGTAGGACCCTTCTATTCTATGGTTATCTCTTTGTCTCCCTGGTTGATTCTATTTAGATTAGATTGGCGAGAGGAAAGGTCACCAGGAAGTCGGATGCTATTATCAACCAACTAGAAGGTCACACTGCAAGCTCCTTTACCACTAGAACTGCCAATGGTTTGGCTTCCCAAGTTCACTACCAACCCAATGTCACCCCCTCGAGACTAACGAAGTCCAAGCATGGCGCCAGTGTCGCGAAGCATTTGAAGGTTTAATGAGGAGGATGGCTGAAGCATTCCAAATGTTGGCTCAAGCGCAAGCTCGAGGTGGGTAAAGACAAGCCAAAGTCATCACACTCGAAATCATCCCCCAGTAGCAGGGAGTTGGAACTTCGAACAAAGCCAGTCATGAGCATGCCTCAGATTATCCCCTATATGACGAGGGTGATATGAGAAGCTGCCAAGATTTTAGCCAGAAGTTTGAGGGATTGCTGTTAATGGTGGAAGAATTGTTCCAAATGGTGAAACTACTAGAGGCACACCCCCTGAGCTCAAGGAGATCGGAGTCATGCCAAGAAACGAACTCCCTTCTCTAGAAAGGTCGAAATGGAGCCTCTCCCCCAGAAGCTCAAAATTCCCACCTTTCTACTCTACAATGGAGATAGTGATCCACATAATCATCTGGACATGTTCAACAATCAGATGGATCTTTGGACAAGTAATCCTCTAATTAAGTGCTGTGTCTTTCCCGTCACATTGGGAGACACCCCTTAAGCCTGGTTCAGGAACTTCTCGGCCCGTAGTATTAATAGCTGGTAGGAATGTCAGCAAAAATTCCTTGACCACTACAGGGCACTAAAGAGGTAACTCGTGCCCCCTTACCATCTCACCATAATCTTTTAGCACAAGCATGAGTCTTCAAAAGACTACATTGCTCAATTCAAGCATGAGATCAACAATGTGGAAAGCTCGTCTGACGAAAGCATTTTGACGGCAATATCTGCTGGACTTTACAAAGTTGGCAAGCTATATAAAAGTATATACAAATCCCCTGTAACAGACCTGGGAGAATTCTCAGATCAAGTTACCAAGTAAATCAGGTGGGATGAAACATTCAGTGCAAAGAAGCCCAAACTGGGCAACCCAAGTCAAAATAAAAGGAAGAATAGTCGTGAGGACGTGAAAAGCGGCCTTAACTCCCAGCTCGCAAAGAAGGCTAGGGTCGAGTGACCTCAACAATTGGATCATCCCGAGCACTATAGCATTTTATCAGACACTCCTAACCAAATTTATGCAGTAGAAAGGAATAAAGAGGATTTCGGGACTCCCGCTCCCCTACGAGTACCTCATGTAGGCAGAAATATGAATAAATTCTATGTGTATCACAATGAAGTGGGACACAATACTTTGGATTGCTGAGCTCTAAGGGATTCCATTGAGGACTTGACTAAAAGAGGATGTTTAAGAGAGTACGTATTATGGCCTGCAGCATAACAAGCCCCTCAACCTCAATGAGACCCTGAGCAAAAGCAGCCAGCTGTAGTAAGAACTATATATTAAGCTTGTAATTTGATGCATGGTAGTGACCCAAACTTCATGTAGATTTGTTCATGTAGATTATCCTAAAATTTTGGAAATCATTTGATTTGATGTCAACATTTTGAGAAATGCACACTTTACAAACTGAGTCTCAAGTCACAATTGAGCGTCACAATCAATGCGATCGAACTTCGCAGCTTTCATGCAATCGAACTTCATAGCTTTCATGCTATCGAATCTCACAGCTCTCATGCGACCTAAAAGCTCCTGTATGCAAGAAACTTTCTTAGCCACCACATGCACGTGGTGATCTCACCATGCATATGAGCAACTTTCATAGCCACCATGTGCATGTGTGTAATTGAAAGCTCGCGTGTACAAGCAACTTTCTTAGCCACCATGCATGCGTAGTGACCTTAGTGCATGTATGAGTAACTTTCTTAGCCACCATGCATTGCAATCTTACCACGCATGTGAGCAACTTTCTTAGCCACCGCATATGTGCAATTAAAAACTTGCGCATACAAGCAACTTTCTTAGCCACCGTGCACGCACAACAACCTTACTGCACGTATGAGCAACTTTCTTAGCCACCATGCATTGCAATCTTACCACGCATGCAAGCAACTTTCTTAGCCATTGCATGTGTGCAATTAAAAGCTTGTGCGTACGAGCAACTTTCTTAGCCATCGTGCATGCGCAGTGACCTTACTAAACATATGAGCAACTTTCTTATCCACTGTGCATTGCAATCTTTCCACGCATGTGAGCAATTTGCTTAGCCACTGCATGTGTGCATTTAAAAGCTCACACGTATGAGCAACTTTCTTAACCACTATGCATGTGTAGTGACCTCACTGTGCATACAAGCAACTTTCTTAGCCACCATATGCATGCGACCTAAATTTTGCAGCTATTATGTGAACTAAATTTTGCAGCTCTCATGTGATCACGTGTTTTAGTACCATGCGGGCTACTTACACATTACTTACTTGCATTCAAACCAAATTTATCTTTTGATTAAAGACTTTGCCGATTGGCTATTTGGTTATTCTTATGTGTAGAATTAACATCTATTGTCTGAGAATTGCAAGACAAACAACTAAGTACTAAAAGAAAAAAAGAGGAATATTTTATTCATTAAAAAGCCTCAATGAGGTACATATACATCAGAAAGAGTCAAAATACAAGTCAGAGAAAGCTATAGCCAGTTCTTCTGGAAGAAAGATTAATGCACAAGAGGAAAACTCCCATCAATCAGAGGGCTAACCATTGAGAGATAGACCCTTGCTGGTTAGCTCATTGAAGTACTCAACTTTCTTCTTCCAGCTCCCCCTCCTCAGCAACAATCTCTTCCTCAACTTGACTCCTAAAACCAAGAAGTCTAAGAGAACCCGCCAGAACAGCAGAAAAGGAAAAACCTCACAACTATGAGGACGTAATCTAGGATCCATATGAGATCCCTCCACATTACGGGAAAAGTATTGACTTCAAAGCTCCTTGTGTAGTAGATCATACATGTCTCACTTAAAATGTAGAGTATCAGGAAATCAAGAGGTTTTTCTGAAGCTTCCATTTAGTCACTCTCTAAAAAGAAGAAGAGGACTCCTCATGCTTTAAATAGGCTTAGCCTGATGAAACCAAATGATCCAAAAGGAAACCCCTAACCACTCTCATTTAATGGTGTGGAAGAAAATGAGGCCAGCACACTAATAACCATAAGACGCATTTTGCTTGGAAAAATGAAATAATAGGTTGATTTGAAAGGATTTGGCTGCACAATCATCCCTGATCAAGATTAAAGGTATCTTCCGGACTTGGATTTGGAATGGGTCGGATAAGGGCCCTACCATAGAAACTTGTCCATGCGGTTTTCTAAGCTTCACAAAGCCCCAATTCGCTGAAGCCACACCTCGCAAAGGGATACAAGTGCGCAAGGTAAAGGCCTGATTTATAATGTATTACTGCTGTATATGCTTTTACCAGTAGAAGTCTAACTCCCAGTCCACAAACGAGCTCGAGGAATTGGCATCGCATAGTGAGCTGGCAAAAGCCCAGGAAAAATCGAGCCTGACTAAGGGATGAGTTCACCAGACCGCTGTGCAGAAGCCTTCAACTCACTAAAAACCTGAGCTCACTTGTCAAACGAGCTCGAGGTCTCGAACCAATGACAGCCCCAACATACAGGGTCAAGCTCGTGCGGACGAAGCCTCCTTCAACCAGAAGCCCACTAAAGTCAAGCATAAAGCTAAGAAACAACTTGCACTATCATTCTACAAATACAGCCACCGGGTCCCACTCATAGAAAGTAACTTGTAGAAGCCAATCTCTGGTACTTTAGATAGTCTTGTACATTTAATATTTGATATAATAGATGTATAATTAATTTAGTTCCATTTTGTACCCCTTTATACTTCTATAAATGGGGGGGCTAGAGTCATTGTAAAAAAGGAGATATAAAAGAATGCTAGCAGAAACTCTACCAGAAGCCATAGCAAAGCTTTGTAAAACATTCACTCATACTAATAAAATACCTTCGTGGACGTAGGGTTTGTTACTACCCAGATTTAGCTGAACCACATTAACCACTGTGTATTTTTCTCTTCTCCCCCTTCCTCCTGCCATCCAACACCCTCCCATTGCCTCAATGACCGGAGAACAACTCAGGTCCTCAAAGAACCCCTCTCCATTGGCCGAATTTAGATCTGACCAAAATCCACCGTCAACAATAGACAACTTAACTTATCACTTGCACCTCAATGTAACACCTAATCATTAAGTTAACTACTCTTTGTCATTTACTATGCATCACATCAAACCTTATTAACAATCTTTTGTTTATAATATTCAAAGTGAAAAATAACCTTGCCCAAACATTATATAGTTATGACGGGGCCATCCAAACTATAAATTTTTGTCAAGTTGAAACCATCAAACAGAATCATCACTTTTGTTCTAACAATAATAACATGATTGATCTAGTGTAATCTTAATGAAGGCCAACAAGTTATCATAAAATCGATCTCTAGTTATCATTGTTTTGATGGGTGGTGATTAATCATGTTCTTAACATACAACTTAATTTAATGAGAGATCTTTTAATTAATTTAAGGCTTAACTATTTAAAAGTGTCATGTATGCTATGCATGCATTTACCTATGTCATACATACATCATATTCATATCACAATATAAATCACATGCATGCATAACATATATAGGATGATTATAGACCAATTTAAAACTATTTTCCTTGAGATATAAAAGGTAAAAGCTCTATGGAACATGCATCTTGTCTCCACAAGCCATGCACCATGAAGCTTTGGGTGCCTTTGTCTTCAACAACTTCCAAAATAATATAAAATGCCCTTATTGTATTCTATGTAACTAATTACATCATATAGAAGAAACATTGAGTTACATTCAAAGGGAGTGAGATGAGAAAAGAATTTTACATTTAGAAGTTGAAAGAAACACAGG